>JAXGGA010006229.1:0-71386 GCA_038373865.1 Uloborus plumipes
CTTTTCAGACTCTTCCATGGCCGGCCCGCTCCCCCGACTTATCCCTTTGAGCATGTGTGGAGATCCAGCTAAAAATGTCAAGATGCCAATCGTGGTCACTCTGTGCGTGATTTGGAGTCGGCTGTTTACAAAAAAAAAAAATTTTATTTTTTGTTGGGCCCATCTGCCTCAGAGACAAATCTCAGCGGCTCTTAATCAACTCAATGCCGGACCGTGTGGCGGCATGTATTGCAGCTAGAGGGGGTCCAACGCGCTATTGAAGTTGCTCTGTATTTGTGTCCTTGCACACCCTGTATTCGTTCAATTGTCTTGATTTTGAGATCAAGTGAATCTCTTATCTGTATCATTATGTGTATTAAATTTCATTTCAATCCGATGCTTTCTTCTTGGGTCGCTATTTTCAATGTGCCTGAGTGTATATGTTTTTCTCGTGATCAGTGCACACAAGAGCGTTTTTATAGAACTTTATTCAACGGGTAGAAATCAAAGAGTACGAACTAAATTCATTTTTCAGGAAATAACCAAAAGAAACGTGCAGAAATACACACTAACATGATGTGTCTAAAACCAGGTGAGAGGGGTCAATTGAACCCCTCCCTGATCCCCAACCTGTCGGGTCTGGATGGTACTCATTCTGGTACTAAAGTGGTAGTTTGTCTTGGGAACCATATTAAAAGTTTAAGCACTTTCTCGAGAAAAAAATCTGCCATTAAAAGTCAAATATTTTAGGAAAATATGCTTCAAAAAGGAAGTTAATTTCTATTAAAATTTATCTTACACATGTTCCTTAATCTTCAATCAAAATTCGGCTCTCAAGTAACTTCTCGTAATCCAAAGACGAAAAACCTTACTGCGTTTGCAGTTTTAATAAACGACAGCGATTTTTTGGAATTTGAACTCTTATTATAATTTCTGCTCCATCAGAGATGTTTTAGTTGTATTGAAAACAGAAGCGTGTCATACTACAAGGAAAAATTCTGAAGTAATTTGAATCTACCACGTTCCCTTTCTTTTTGTCCTTTCTCCTTTTCCCCCAACGCGTTAATCTTTCGTAGGAAAGAATTTTTGTCTAAGAAAGAACGTAAATGAAAATTGATTTAAGCTTAGAAATTACCTTTTTTGTATGAAAGTTTATCCCTGAATAAACAACATTCAGATTAAACACTTTAAAATGCTGAATAAGCGCTTGAATGAATCAAGGAATCAAGTATTTATTATTCTTGAAACCGAAGTGCTGCTGTTTTTACATACAAATAGTGTATGTAATTGTGCGTGTCATATTTTACATTATATATGAGAGTAAATACTGCCGTGGGCAGGTTAACGGCAGTATCTGCAAAAATGAGTTTTCGAGATAATTGAAGAAACGCGTTTTTGATTTCCCACAAAGATCAATAAAACATTGAACTTCGAACATAGGCGATACTATATGTTTATACCGATATATTTTTTGGGTAATCGATTGAATTTTGATTTTGCAAGCGCATAGAGAGGTAAAGCAGATACTGCCGTTTACCTGCCTTTTTCACTCTAATTGTCATGCTGAATTGTGACTGGCATAGTCGGCAGTAACTGCACAGTATGCTACTAAATGTCCAGTATTTACATATTCGACAACATGCGGAGTAGATATGTTATTACGAAATATATTATTGCATTGTGAATGATATGTTTTATTTAAAAATATACATAAATACCGTGTATCCACTTGATATAGATTTAATATAAACGAACGCAAAATATAATTAAAAAATATAATGAACTGTATTGTATTATGGAAAATATGAAGCAAAACTTGATGATTCTTCAGCCATTTTTACTTCCTTTTATTTTGTAAAGGAAGTATTGTGGTCACAAAGAAAATTTCACTCATAATTCGGTCTAAATTTTGATTTTGCTCACCCCTAAATGAATGTTGAGTAGTTTTTTCGACCTATCAGCACATGCATATGTACCTACTAACATATAAACAGCCGAAATATCCTTTTCGACCATGCCCCAGTTAATTACGACGAGTTTTCTCGTGACGTCTGTATGTGCGTATGTATGTATGTATGTATGTTTGTGCGTATGTATATATGTATGTATGTCGCATAACTCAAAAACTATATGCCGTAGAAGCTTCTAGTTTGGTATGTAGGCTCTGAGGGTGGTCGTTGTGCACTAGGGTGGGGCGAAAAATAAAAAGTTTTTCAGATCAACTTCTAATAGTTGCCAAAAGTTGTCTTTGGTGATAACTAGCTTTTGTGCAAAATTTGAGAAAAATCGGTTAATATCTTCAGGGGGCGCTGAGATCGCAAAGTTTTACCATAGCTTTGTTGTGGATTTTATGGTTAAAATATCAAAAAGAATGCCTTTAGTTAGTCTTTTTGCGTTTTTTTTTACTCAAAAGATGTTTTCATGCATTAAAAGCATATAAAATGACTGACAAACATTATTTTATGTGATAATTTATATTTTTAAAAAATCACTTTTTTTCACGTTTTTGCTTCTTTTTAAATGCTTGAAATATAAATATATCATATAAAATAATTTTTTGTGAGTTATTTCACATGCTTTGAATGCATGAATATATCTTATGAGTAAAAAAATGCAATGAGATTAGCTAACGGCATTGTTTTTCGTATTTTAACCAGAAAATCCCGATAAAAGCTGTGATAAAACTTTCCAATCGCAGCGCCCCCTGAAGATATAAACCGATTTTTCTCAAATTTTGCACAAAAGCTACCTACCACCAAAGACAACTTTTGGCAACTATTAGAAGTTGACCTGAAAAACCTTTTATTTTTCGCCCCACCCTATTGTGCACCTCCCTTTGTGGTTGCATTCAAATGTTCCCAAGGGAGTCTTTTACCCCTTTGTGGGGTAAATCAATGTTAATTTCAATGCAGATTGAATGATGTGATTTGGTGCAACCACTTGGCGATATATCGCCAAACTTTTGGTCACCAAGTGTTTGCCGCCAAGTTGGCGACAAATTTGGCGAAAAAATGATTTTTTTTTTTTTTAGTTTGGATTCAATTTGGCGCTATTGGGCACATTTTGCGAAAAATTCACTGAATCATGTTAAAATCAGCGATACTTAGAAAATAAATCATTGTAAAACATTGTTTTGCATTGATTCGTGACAAACTAGGGGTGTAAATGTTTGAATTGTTATCTTGCTCACTCTAATGCACTATTTTAACACTTGAGGCATTTATTATGGAATTTAAACGTAAAAGGAAGTAGTGTGGCGTGCACACCAGATGTTTTAAAAGTACTACAAATCAGTTAATGCTTTGTACTTTGCATCAAAACAAGAAATCACTTCGAGAAAAAGAGCGCTTGAAATGCTTGTTGTGCTGACGATTTTTTTTATAGTACTATTAAAAATGCAACAGCTAGGGATTAACCTGTTAACTGGGTATGACGAAATATTTCGTCATACAAAAAAGCCTACAGCAATGGGCATGACGAAATTTTTCGTCATGGAAATTAATCGTAATACACTGCTCGACATTGAAAATGCAACACCAAGAAGGAGTGCTCAGAAATTCATGCAAATTTTACCGTAGACGCACGTCACTAAGTTATGCAAATGATATGAAATGCGCAGCTCTCCGACGCATGTGAAGTAAGATATAAGAGAATGAAGTTGAAAAGTGGGCTATGTTCATGTTGGTTTTTCTGCTAGACTAATTATCGGAGAAATTTGGTTTTTGTCTCGAAGGATACGTGTGATAGGAGGAAATGCCACGCCGTCCTCAACGAAGACACTTCCAGCATATAGACGACTTTACAAGGGGTATGGTGATCGGACTGAGAAGGGGAGGTTGGTCCATACGTCAAATTGCAGCTGATACCCACATGGATGCAAGCACTGTGCATCGGCTGTGTCGGAGATGGTTGGAAAGAGGAAATGTAGCCACATTGAGGGGTGCAGGTGCAGCCAGAGTGACGTCAGACCGCTTGGATCGACGGATTCACCGACAAGCTGTGGCGGACCCGCAAGTCACTTGTACGTCGATTCTGCAGCACGTGCAAGGTACCCTGGATGTTCCTGTGTCGACCAGAACCATTTCTCGTCGACTGGTTGCACGTGGCCTGCAATCGCGGCGCCCGCTAAGAAAACTGCCATTGACCTCACAGCACAGAATCCAACGTTTGGAATGGTGCCGGACCAGAGCGACGTGGATGGCAGAATGGCAAACCGTAGTGTTCTCAGATGAATCCCGCTTCTGTTTGTCCAGCGATAGTCATCGCATACGTGTGTGGCGTCGACGTGGAGAAAGATCGAATCCGGCAGTAACTGTAGAACGCCCCACAGCGCGACAACGTGGCATAATGGTTTGGGGCGCTATTGCATACAATTCCGTATCCCCTCTAGTTCGTATTCGGGGCACTATGACTGCCCAACGATATGTAGATAATGTACTGCGGCCGGTGGCAATCCCCTACCTTCAGGGTCTGCCAAATGCAATTTTTCAACACGATAACGCCCGGTCTCACAGTGCTCGAATCAGCCAACATGCTCTACGAGGTGTACAGATGCTTTCCTGGCCACCATACTCTCCTGACTTGTCACCAATCGAACATGTGTGGGACGTGATTGGACGCCGTTTGCAGAACCTGTCACTGCCTCGTTCAGAGGACGAACTGTGGCAAATGGTTGAAAGGGAATGGAGTGCCATCCCTCAGGACACCATCCACAGGCTTATTGACTCCATGCCTAGACGTGTTTCTTCGTGCATCGCTGTCCGCGGTGGTCCTACTTCTTACTGAGCCGACGCCGTCCTCGCTCTAAATTTTGCTTATTTATTTTGAAATAAATATCACTTATTGTTCCATGCTGTCTCTGTCTTCTTACCAAATTTCATCAATTTCTGACCACTCCTTCTTGGTGTTGCATTTTCAATGTCGAGCAGTGTATATTGAACGCATCACGTTCTACGTTGTTCTTATCTATTAAATCTTAGAGTGGTTATATATATGCCATCATATTGTCAATGCGTCATGAATTTTCATGTTCTTGTAATCTGTAACTTGATCGCTATTAACGAGAAAACGGGCGCTGCATGATCTATACTACGAGCTGCCACAATTTGGATTCATTTTAGTCTGCATTACAGTATCTTACATGTTAGTAATAACTCTCTGATTTGAATATTCTTATTGTGAATTTCAGTGTTTTATATATTTTTATTAGTAATAAATTTATGACTTATGTACTTTTTATTTTCTACAAAATATGGCTAAAAATATAAAATATTTTATCAAAATAAATAAAAATCATAAGTTAAAAACGATATTCTTTCATTATTTGAGGTGTGATATTACTTATCGGTGCGAAAAAAAAGTCCCCATTGTGAAACGAGTTGAGCAATAGCTAATTCCCCGGTTAACAGGTTAAACTGCAAAAACTATCGTCTGTTAGTATGAAAGCAACTGTAATTAAAAGAAAACAAAACAATGTAAATAAAATCATTTCATTGCTGCATTTTTGTTTGTCGTCTGCCAAGTTTGGCTTGCGTATCTTTGAAATCGTGAAAAATATTGTCTGCTAGTGGAGAGAAACTTTATTTGAAAGAAAAAATATCTGGTATGGACCCCACACTACTTCCTTTTACGTGTAAATTTTTTTAGTAGATGCCTTAAGTGTTAAAATAATGCTTGGAATGAGCAAAATGACAATTCAAACATTTACGCCCCAAATGTACCACGAAACAAAGCAAAAAATGATTTACAACAATTCATTTTCTAAATATCGCCGATTTTAGCATCATTCAGTGGATTTTTCGCAAAATACCGCCAATAGCGCTAAATTGAACCCACTTATAAAATAATTTTTTCGCCAAATTTGTCGCCAATTTAGCGATATGTCACCAAGTTGGCGACAAGCACTTGGCGACTAAAAGCTTGGCGATCTATCGCCAAGTGGTAACGCCAATTTATATCACTTAAGTCTGCTTTGATATTAACACTGATTCACCCCCAAAAGGAATAAAACACCCCCTTGGGAACATTCAAGTGCAACCAATGACCTCCCGTGATCTCCTATTAGGGCAACCCTACTTTCGCTTAGTTTAAGTACAAAGGAAAACGGTTTTTGCGGCTTGATGCAAGTTTTGCACAGCGATTCATATTATGTTCATCCGGCAGACATGCAGATACTGCCGTTTACCTGCCCACAGCAACGAAAAATGCAGTTACTGCTAATTACCATTGGTTAAAAAACAGTTTTTTTTCATCGGAAACCAAAAAAAGATGCTTGTCCCATAAAACTAATGTAACATAGATGTCAAAAATGCAAAAAAATGAAAATCGAAAAATTTGCAGTTACTGCCCTTTACCTGCCCACGGCAGAATACTAAGAGATATTTGAGTAACTAATTTACATAAATACGCAACAAAAGCTATTTATTAATTATAAAAAAACAGTCGTAAAATAGTGAGATTTTCCCGCTTTTTAGACATAAACAAAATGTGTGATTATACACAGTCCGGTCACATTAATGTGACCACCACGTACTTTTGACTTCGACGTTAAATAACCAATCACAGAAGGCACTTGGTAACACAGTGCAGAAAGGGTATGTGAGGGCTTTGGAAAACATTTCTACCGTCGGCGTAATGCAAAAACGAAGCGATTTACACGACGTACAAAAGGGCATGATCATTGTCTTTCGGATCAAGGGCGGAAGCATTTCCAAAATGGCTGAGTTTTTGAGCTGTTCGCTTGCCGTCGTTGTAAAAGTGTACCGTGCATGGCAAAATGGGACAGTTCAAAATCAGCGACGTGGCAAATGATGTGAATATGTATGTACATGTGTTCTTGTGTACATGATGCGTTCGGGTTAATAGACGGGCTACCGCGGAGCAACTGACCCCCAGAAAAACCTAGGGGCTACCAGCATCGTCTTCCAAACTACTGTTTAGTGGATGCCGCTGTGTCTGGGCTCCCGAAGCAGAAGCCTGGTTCATGCACCTATGCTGACTACTGTCCATCGACGATGAACCCTAGAATTTGCACGCCAGTACCACAGCTCGACGTCCATTGAATGGCAACAGGTAGCATTTACTGATGAATCACGTTTTATGCTCCGTCGGACGGACGGATATTAATATGAAGAGGTCTTTCCGGGCTTATAGGCCGTGGTCGATGAGAAACATAAATTTCATCAACATTCATCCCAACATACAATTTACCATGAAGAAAGAGCTTCCTTTCCTTAACGTGCTTGTGACGAAAAAGGAAGACGGGACACTTGGTCACCAGGTGTATCGGAAGCCCACTCACACGGACCGATATCTTCAAAAAGACTCCAACCACCACCCGAGACAAAAAATGGCGGTCATCAAAACTCTTGCTCAGCGAGCAGAAAGAATCTGCGAGACCACAAAATTGAAGGAGGAACAGAAACATCTGGAAAAAACTTTTCAAGCGAACGGGTTTACAGCACAAGAAATTAGAAGAGCCCTTCACCCCAGGAGGACTCAAAATAATGTAGAGGATACTACACCAGTTGAGCCATTAGGAAAAGTTTTCCTGCCGTACCTGCACAAGATTACAGACCGGCTCGGGAAACTCCTGGAGAAACCCAACGTCAAGACTGTTTTCACGCCCACCACCCAACTAAGGAACTACTATCGCCCGATGAAAGACCCCGTGACCCCCTCTGTGCGTCAGGAGTATACAAAATTCCGTGCTCGTGCGGATCTGTTTATGTTGGAACCACGAAACGTAGCATCAAGGCACGCCTTTCCGAGCACGAACGTCATTGCCGGTTAGGACACTATAAGAAGTCAGCAATAGCCGAACACAGCCAACAAGAAGGAGTCCACGACATCAAATTTAAAGACACAGAAATCCTGGCCACAACATCCCATTACTATGCCCGTCTTCATCGCGAAGCTATCGAAATTTTCAAGCATCCGCGAAACTTCAATAGAAAAGAAGAGAACTTCAACTTACCGAAAACATGGCATTCCGCCCCTAGATCCGCTCGCAATAACGGTCCGGACATAGACGGAGGCTCACCCATTCCGGAAAATCCATCCAATCAGAATCCAGACCGCTCCAGAGACCAAAGAAACAACCAATCAGGAGCCAGCACCCATCAGCAGATTACTTAAATACCCGAGCGGCCGAAGCTAGCGCATCAGTCGCACCAAAACTACTCACTGATGATGTCGACCGCAGTGTCCGACGAAACGTTTGAAATTTATGTTTCTCATCGACCACGGCCTATAAGCCCGGAAATACCTCTTCATGTTGACGCCGACCTTGAAAGCCTGAAGAAGAATTTAGACGGATGTTAGATTAGAAGGTGTGAATCCTCTGGAAGCAAACACCCTGCAACCATTGCTGGAACGATCCAAGCTGGAGGCGAGAGCATTATGGTCTGGGGAATATTTTCTAAGGTTCTATGGGTTCACTCATCATTGTGGAAGGCACGATGGATCAATACAAGTACGCATCTGTCCTTGCGGTGCATGTCCAAACCTATATGATAATTGTTTTTCCTCAGGATAATGGCATCTATCAGCAGGACAATGCGAAGTGCCACACAGCTGCCAGTGAGCATGCGTTGTTCAAAGAGCACCAGGATGACTTTACCGTTCTCCCCTGGTCAGCAAACTCACCTGACTTAAGCCCAATCGAGAATTTGTGGGACCATCTGTATTGGGTTGTTCACGCCATGGATCCTCACCAGCGTAGTCTAGCGCAGCTAGCCACGGCATTCGAGTCAGTATGGCTCAATATCTCAGTGAACACCTTCAGGTACCCAATTGACTCTCTTCCTGAACGTCTCACAACAGTCCGTTCTGAGAAAGGTGGTTATTCTGGCTTTTGACAGGTGGTCACATTAGTATGACCGGACTGTTTATTACAAAGGGTTTTATGGTAGGGGTAAATTGGTTTATGTACTTTCAAGACATTAAGTTAGAAGGCACTGAAGTAGATTCCTTTTTTAATACGCTTTTATTAGTTTCACATGTGGGTTTGTTTGTTTGTATGCATGTATGTAACTCTGAATAAAAGATAAAATTCACGTTCTTTACAAGTGCAAAAGTAATATATTTAGTACTATTGTTAATACTAAAGGCTGAATTACATGTTGATGTATTATAAGTGCGTGTAAACTTAGCGGATATTTAATGGTTTTGAAAATCAGAGGGAAATCAGTTAGAGATTGATGAAATATAGTTTCACCTTCAGTATTAACCCATTTATGCCCAGTAGCCTAAAAAAGGGACGCTTGTTAGTTACTGCATACAAAAACCTGTAATGGGTTTAACCTGTAATGGTTAAAACCTTTTACTAAAGCTGTTTTTCACAAGTTAAATAGTTCTTCTTCTTGAGAAAACCAGTTAGAGCCACTACTTGGACATCAGAGTTTATTTATTGACATTTATTTTCAGACAAATCAGTCAAACAACGATCCAGCATGGGTAGATACAGAAAGTAAATTTTTTTGCGAACTTATTTTTCATAAAATTAAAAATTTTAAAATGATTTGCTTAAAACTGATCACAGATGCCTTCTGTAATATTACTTTGCAAAATTAAAGTCAAGTAAGGTTGTATTTTGCTCACATATCTACAAAATATCCCATTAACAGGACGTTAAATAACTTCGTAAATATAGCAGCGGGGAACAATTTTGAGCCTAAAATGTATGTAAACCATTCCAAGTAAGAGTTTTAAGCAGACAAAAATTGAAAAAAATTGTTAAAAAAACTTGGGCATAAATGGGTTAATGGCTGTGTAAAGTATATTACTTTTATATTTGTCAAGAACGTGACTTTTATATTTTTAAAACTTCTCAGAACGACTTCAGATTTCGAGCTAAGCAGAGTTTAAGCACAGATTTTTCATCTCTAAAATCGTTTTTTTTTTTTTTTTTTAGCTATAAGTTAAATTATTCTCTTTTAATACGCTTTTATTAGTTTTGCATGTGGGTTTGAATGTTTGTAACTCTGAATAAAAGATAAAATTCACGTTCTTTACAAATATAAAAGTAATATATTTAACACTATTATTAACACTAAAGGCTAAACTATATTACATGTTGATGCATTGCGAGTATAAGTGCATGTTAACTTCGCGGATATTCAATAATTTTAAAAATCTTCTTTTTAGTTTGATCCACTCTAAAAGCGCGTTTTTAAGTTTTTTTAAACTATATTTAGGATTATTTTTGGATCGGTTATCTGTCACTTATCTTGTGGTTGTCTTCCAACGTGGAATAACTGCAAGGGCTAGACAGTACACGTGCATTAAGAAAATTATCTACTTATATTAAAAAACAGTTGACTTCTAGCTGGTGTAATAATGTGAAAATTTGACAGACTATATTTAATGCTTATAATTCAGTGCGTTATGTGCATAATCTATCTAAAGCATTTTATTTATCGTATAAGGTTTTGTAGTTTTATTTCTCTTTCCTTAATACATATACTTAAACACATGCATGTATACTCATGTGTGTATAATTTATTACCCATATAATTTTCCAGCTTTAGAAAAATCACATGAAACAATGGTTTAAGTATTACACTGTTAGGTACTGTTGACAAACATGTTACTTTACTCGCATCAACGATTTTCATTGTTATTCTAATAATACTTTGCTCGGAAGATGATTTTGACGTCATTTCGAGGAAAAATTTTGTGATGCAAGCTTAAAAGTGACTTTGTTACCATACAACGTGGAATTTTCACAGATAATTTAAGATTTTTCTTATAAGTACGATTTTAATGTAACTAATTCTACTGATATTTCTGAAACATTGGTTAATCTGTGCTTCTTTCGCCAAATGAGCAAAAAGCACGCCAAGCGTGGTAACCCTGGCTATTTTTTCGTAGTGTCTCTTCCAGCTTTCAACTCCGCCAGACAACACGCAAAACCGCGCCAGTTGGGGACCTTTTTGAAAATGCGCCAAGCAGGGTCCCAAAGCCGAAACATTTAAGTACATTCACTGTAAAAACTGAAACAGTCAAAAATGAGTACTTTCATGCTTTCAAATTTTCGTGAATGCTTTTATTTCAAATACGAATCTTTCTGTTTCAAACCTAAGAACCAATGTTTTCAAATCTGAAATTTAAGTGCTCAAATTTGAGTCAAATCACTTTAAATTTGTTAAATGAACTTAATTTTAACGGGGTAATTGAAATTATTCATATTATATTTCATCTGCTGCTATTTCGAACGAATTGCTCTTTCCAGTAATATTTTATCAAATAAATTATGAGGAACTACTTCTTGTCTTTTTCACCGTCATTTTGTCCTGACTGCGGAAGAATAGATAAACATTGAGTCAAGATGGCGGACAAGTGAAAGTTGCACCGAAAGCGAATTTTTCATTTAGAAGGATCCGTTGAAAATTTAAACGTAAGTTCGCTGAATTTTGTATCATTGAAATTATTTTTCCTATTTTTATTGTAAATGCACTTTTATTTCTATATCAATTAGAAAAAATGTGTTTTTGGCAATGAGTACATCATAGTTTCAAAATTTATGACACCGCTTTGTTTCAAATGTGAACACTTGCATGTTTTTACTTGGTTCCCCTTATACTACCATAATAACTCTTTTAAGAGTTAAATTAATTTATTTAAGCGAGGTGATTAAATTAATTCATATTTTATTTCATCTGTTGCACTTTTGCGCGAATTACTCCTCTTAGTAATATTTCATTTGACATAATGTAGGGAACTATTTTTTGGGCTCGGATGGTGACGGATATTTGTAATCTGCCATGCGATCCGTCGTGAGTCGTAACTGCCCGCAAGTACGGAACAGCAAAAATTGACGTGTTCAGAATAGTGCGGCGTCATTGAATTCACAGAAAATTTTTAAGGTTAGTGCATCAGAGTTTTAACTACAATAAAGTTTTCTGTTATTATTTGTTTCAGTGCATGACAATATTAATTAAAAGATGCGTGGAATGTTCTGTAGAGATAGAACGATTCGACCTGGCCGAGTTATGAGGTTTTGCCTGTGGCTTTAACCTGTAAGCATATATTGTATAGATTCATTAAACAATTGTAATGAAATAAAATATTGTCCTTTAAGTTGCACATAATTATACAGTGGGTGCCTATTAATTGAATCCGTGGTTAATCGAATCATTCGCGTTAATTAATCAAATCGTCTAAAACAAAACAAAATCCATTTTTATTAAATTAGCTGCTTTTTTGAATCGAAACTTCAAAACAAACGTGATTTATGTAAGCGGCGTCCACTGTATCAAAAATTAAATGGGACATTTTTAAATGCTATCAGAAAAAAAAGCTTTTAAATAAACTAATCTAACCTTCACATTATATTGTGCATATACAACTTTACAACCTTAGGTTGGCGACCCCTGTACGTTCATGTAAAACATTTTCCTTCAGTGAGAAGAATTTAAAAAATCATTTGTTTCTTCAAAATTATTCGATTTTAGGGGAAGACCGCCTATATTGGACCCCCTAAGAACAGGAGGCCTGTGTCGCTCAATGTGATGCAAAACAGAAATGCAAAATATAGCATCGTAAGATAAATTTAATCAGGAACCGCCCTAGGAGCTTATATTTTCTGAAAATGTGAAAATTATTTTGAAAAAAAATATCTTATAAAAAGTTGCAAAAGTCCAATATAGGAATATATGCGCCTAAATTGAACCATGCGCTTCCTAAATTGGACCGCACAAAGAAATCATAGAATAATTTATGTTTGAACTATACAGCTTTTTTCCGCGATTTGCAACAGAATTTCTTTTGCTTCGGCCTCACTTAGGCAGTGTTGATAAACTCGCCGATGGCATTTCATACACTTAATCATGTTTTGCACTTGATCTCTATGACAAATATTGCAATAACAATTGTTTTATGCAGTTTCTTGCTTCTTCTTGTGTGACTTTTTCTGCTCTATGCCTCTTTCATACACCGTTAGAATGATTGTTAAGATAGCCTTCCTTTTTGTTCCTTCTATTTTTTAGGCAAAGGTGATATGTGAACCGGCTTTATAAATACATAGTTAGAGTTGACAATCATGTTTTGATGAGAACTATCAGCCGATTCTGCAGAACTTGTACTTATTTAAATCGTAGCTAGTTCTTGTACATGGTGTACAACTTACACTGCACATGCAACCTGTTCAGTGTTCACTTTGAGTAGTTTTATATGGACTACTTTCCTCTAATTCTCTTGCAGCCAAATCAATGTCATTAAACACATGTCAATTAACAGGCTAAACTCCTGTTCTTTAGAATCAACTCACAGCTTTTGCCATGGCTATCAAGACCATGGCAAAAGCTGTGCGGTTTGCCCATAAGAATTACCAAACAGTTCTCCTGTGCGATATTAGATAGTGGATCTCATTAGATGTTCTCGCATCTATGTATCACATGCTCGATTAAAATATGTAGTATATGGAGACTAAATAAAGACCACATCTACGTGTATGATGTGCTTGAAGAGATATTATTATTATATCGTTCTCGTTAGCGAAGGTTTATTGCATCAATCTTCTTTATGTAAGTGCTGTGCCTATCCATTAATAGAAAGATATTCTTTTTACCTTGCTTGGATTAACAGTTTTGATGAAATGTCGTATCAATTGTGTGAATTATCGTTTGTCATCCAACCTTTTTTTTTGAACAAGCATATTGCTCACCAGGGAAGATTTTACGATAAGTTCATACATGGAACGTAATCTTTTGAAAATAAGCATGGGGAGCTTGCAATTCTGTTGCACTCATGTAGCAAATAACCAGTGTATTTCTACCACGTTCACCACTCATTACTACGCCATCCTGGTGTTTATCTCTATACGCAATATATTTTGGGGCTTTTGGACAATGAAAAGACTGGCTTCATCTACATTGAACATTTTAGTAGCACATAAATTGTTTCCTTTAAAAATCGTTTTGAAAATATCGAAGAATTTCATATATATTTCTCAGTAAACCGGCATACATTTAATTTAAGTTAATAAATATGTTTCACAACCTGAAACTGCAGCTTAATGGATGAAGAGAAAAAAAAAACATACATTTTAAGAAGTTGCAGCTTCTACTTGATAAAAATGTGCTTGATAAAAAAGTTTAAATGAATATCGTAAATAGGTGTTAAAGTATGCTTAAAATAATTTTAACTACGCTATTAAATAAGACGAGTCACTTATTTTATGTTACGATTAATAAAAAGTCTTATTTAAAATCATATGCTTAAATTGGACCACCGGTCCAATATAGGAAAATTTTTTCGGTCCAATAAAGGAAAACACGCCATTTTTTATTCTTCAGCTCATTGCTCTGTCAAAAATTATCACAATCGGGCATATAAATACATCAATGTAATCCTTATTAAACACAGATTAGAATACTGTAACAGCATTTTACCGCAATTCACAAGTTTTTGAGTTATCCTTTTAGAAACTAGTCCACAAAATAAGATTTCGCACGTTTTCAACACAAATCAAGCCGTAACTCACGCTAAACAGTTCGAAGACTGGTGAAACTTCATACACATTGATTTTATTCCCAAAACTTCATATTTTTACTGTTAAAGTGTAGCACAGATCTCGGTACTAGATTTTAAGCCCGAGGTCCAATTTAAGCAGTGGTCCAATATAGGCGGTCTTCCCCTACAAGGATCGAAGTTATCCTATATTTCCTATAAATCTTATATTTAAAAAAATCCTTTATTCAGTGTTCATTTGCTCTTGAAAAAAAATGCTTGAAAAAAGTTAAGTTAATTTTCAAGTGCCAAAGTTTTAAGAAAAGAGATAAATTATTAGTTTCAAAACCATGAAAAAGTTTGAAAAATTTCTTGATGTTTGAATTTTTTAATTGCTTAGTTAAAAAAAATTCTACAGTTCAATTTTCTGAATTGGTGCTTGAAATGCATTTTTGCGAAAAATTGTCTTTTGTATTTGAGATTTCAATACTTTTGCAACTTGCAAATATTTTGCTGATTAGTATATTTATGTTTACCTTCATTAAATTATAAAGGAACTTATTTTTAGAATCATGGCAAAATTGAATTTTTCAGACCTAGCCAAAAATCGCTTTTTGTGCTTGATATGTAAGTTTTTTTTGCATTTTGTAATTATGTTCAACGTTATGTAATAGCAAATGTATTTTATAGGAAACATACTAACATTGAACGTGCTTCGCTGAAACTTGCTTCGTATGTATAAGATTTCAATTCTTCTGCATCTTGTAAATGTGTTAATATTTTTGATTATTGGAAGTTATTTCGATTTGTGCTACTCCAGATTAGCTTGTTTTAATTTTTACTTTACTAACTAAGAAATTATTAACTTTTGTCTGTTTATATACTTATTTATTTTTGCAAGCTTTATTTTAATCATTTACTTATTTTAGGCTTACTTATTTGTAGTTCAAATTTTTATTCGCAACTTCATGAGCAAAAGAATTTAAAATACTTGGTTTTATTCATGATTATGGCTTTTGCTGCCACCTCTATCTTAAAACTTATACCTGTTATGATAAAAACGCAAAACATAGATTACTCCATAGTGTATATCGAGATTACAAGAAGCACTTTTTTTACTCCGTTGCTCACAAAATTTGTTTCTGAACAGAGGTACAGGTTTCTTACTTAAATTATCATGTTTTAGAACAGGTGTCGTCAACCTTTTTTACTCAAGGGTCACAGGGAATTTTTGGAGGCGAGGCGGGCCAACAATATATCAGTTTAGATGGCTTTGTTAGTCCTAGCCCTCTCTCATATAGCCACTTATTTTTATTTGTTTTTGTGTGTGTGTGTTGGTCAAAAATAAAGTTCGAAACAAAACAAAAGCATCAATGACAAAATTTTTACCGATTTACCTACATTTTCTTTTAAATTTTCAATTATTACCATTTTAATACCCATAAATATGCATTTATGTCATAAAGCTCTAATATGACATTTGGTAAACTTGTAAAAGTTAAATTAATTGAGACAGGGTTATCGTAGTTAAAGATAAAAATAAAATGATTTTTATTAATTTTTTTTTTAGTTAGCAAGCTTCCAGGGATCCAGACAATCTGTTCACAGGCCGGATCTGGCTGCGGGCCTTAGGTTGGCGACCCCTGTTTAGAAAAATATGATTTTAAATAAAATTTTAAATTGTTTTAAAATTCTTTTTTTCTTTAATTTTGATATTTTTTACAATATATTTGAGTAAAAATACGTACATTGTATAGCCTTATGTACAGTAGAACCCAGTGTAATAATAAATTGGCAAAAAAAGAAATAGGCAAACCTATGTGCTGAAAGAACTTAAAATGTTATGTTTTAACATTTTGGTGCATCTGTTATTAATAAATAATTTATTCAATATGTATAAACATTTTCTAGATTGATGCTGTATTCAACTTGCTCTACAGCAATAGAGGGAGGAATTTACGCTTTGGACCACTGCCTGCATCGATAGTTCAAGCAAGACATTCTGGAAGTTCTGCAGCAGAGCAGTTGACTCGACAGTTAGTTCCACAACAATCGATCCTTCAAATGAAAGTATGCTATGAACATTTAGCCTGGTGAGCTCTTTGTCACTTTTTAAAATTTTGGTTACTTATAGTTACCCCTTGAAATTTTTGTCGTCTTTCAATAACTTTCTTGAAATTTGTTTTATTAAAATCTCTTTCTAAGAAATTAAGGAAATCATCAAACTTTAGCTGTCGAGGGTACATTGCGAGGATATTTTAGTTTTGGGTTCATCTTTGTTTATAAGTTATAGCTAACATAATGACTGTTAAAGCAAAGGAATCCAATCTTTGTCAAAGAAAAGAATCTTTTAAACTACCTTTGAAAATTTCTTAAATTAAAAAACATAAAGAATATATTATTTCATTAATTTTCCACAATTTATGCCTCACAAACATTCAAATTATCAATTTTGGATTAACATTCTATGGTACAAGCATTTCTCTTGCTTACTAATTTCGTTTAAACTACTTTTCCGCTTTGTAATGTTGGCAAGTTTGTAACATGAAAAGTGTTTTTGTTTTTGAATATAGTCAGAGCCCGATCATTCTGACATTGGACATGGAGTACATTTCTATTTCAGGCCCCCCCCCCCCCCCACTATCCTTCTCATCATATTAGTTACGTGTTACGAATTCTTGCAATACAAGAATGAAATAAAAGTATTGTGCGCCGAAAAGATTGAACTTAAAAAAACAATAATGCTATCAAATTATTAGGAGACAAATATACGTCGACATATGCAGTAGGTTTTTAATATTAATAGCAAAATATACCGTAGGCATTTTGTATTTAGGAGGAATTGGATAAAGTAAGGAGATTTTGGGCCCCCCCCCCCTGAAATCTAAGAGGAGGGGCCTGTGCCCCGCATCCCCATGTGGTAATCAGGCTCTGAATATAGTGTGTTCGGAAAAATTGGAGAATCATCATTGAAAAATTGTCAACATTCTAAAAATTGCATAAGAAGTTCAAAAGAAAGTTTTTTGCATCCTGAGAACATTTCAAATATTTTTTAAGTTGGAAGTTATTGTAATTTATACCACTTTATTATTTCGTACTTTATTAAGAAATTATCGTATTTTGCTATATTAAAATAATTCTTGATTCAGATATAAACTGTTAACTTAATTTTTTTTCTCTTTAACATGTTGACTGCTCAGCTACGAAATTATGCGTTTTCATGTCATTTTGCTGAAGAATTGAATTTGAGTTAGCTTTTAGGTGATAGATTTGCTCTTTTGATTTGCTCTTTTGGTCCAGATTAGAATTACTCTGTAGTACATTGGCATTAATAGGGATATTTGGCGACTGAGGCGATGCTAGTAAATCAAAAGTAGTTGACAAGTGCAGTTTTTTTGCCCAGCTCATATGATATGATTTTTTTGTAACTTAGCAGTCAACGTGTTAATGCTATACGACAAATTCAAATGATTTTTATTAATAAACAGCAGACATAAAGCTTTGCATGCAAAATTTTGAAGATTTTTCAAGCCCTGACCCATACTATCTGTAGCAGTTTTCTGAAAGTTCTACCCGTTTAACCGGGCTCAAGAATTATATTGCCCGACATTCCCGGGACATGTAAAATTTCTGATTGTGCATGAATCTTCTACCCTTACATGCGCAGCTGAGCATGTAATTTTTTAATAAAATATTTCTTTCCAAACCTTACTATTTCATATTTTACTTACAAAATTGTATTACAATGATTCAGATCGAAAGCTATTAATATTCTCGTTTGTATGATTAACATGTTGACTGTTTAACAACGAGGTAGTTTGTTGCTGGGAGAATCGAAATTCAGTTAGCTTGTGATTGATTTGTTGTATTCGTCCATATTAGAATTTATGCGTTGTACATTGACACGAATTGGATATTTGGCTTCTGAGAAGATGCCAGTAAATCGAAACTAGTTGGCAGGTACACAAGCTTTTAGCACAGCGCTACGAATTTTTGTAGTTTAGAAGGTCAACATATTAATGCAATATACGACAAATTGAAATGTAAACCTGCCCAGTAGGCATGTAAAATTTTAAAGATAGAGTAACTTCCAAATTAAATAATACTGTTAACTATATGGTCTGAACCATGGTAATTGCACTCGTCATTTATTAATTTTGTGTTACTTTATTTTTAATAGGACTCCTGGACTGTCTTCAAAAATTCGAAAAGATCGTCCTACTCTCGGACTCGCAGGCAGCCGTACAGGCTATTGGCTCCGTTGAAGCTCCTATATCTGTTGAGATCCTACAATGCCGAGAATTAATGCGTTGTATTAGAGATTTAAATAGAGCTCATCTGCGTTGATGCGGGGCACTGCGCGGTTCTTCCGACTCCGAGACTACCCTGTACAGGGCGAGGACTCAGTCACCTTTCTCACCTTTAGTCACATTTTAAAGTTTTGGTTACTTTTTGTCACCTTTTGGAATTTTTGTCACCTTTTTAAACCTTTCTTGAAATGTGTTTTAGAAAAATCTATTTTTGATAATAGAATTTTTAAAAAGTATGAATATTCTTTTCTTTAGCAAATGCACCCACAGCTCGATCATAGCATCCTAAGACTGCAGTTTCGCCCGTATTATGGGCTCCTCAGTTAGGAATAGCCAATGATCGAGCCTAACTGAGGAGCCCATAATATGGGCAAAACTGCAGTCTTAGGATGCTATGATCGAGATGTGGGTGCATTTGCTACAGTTCTGCCTCAGCCCTGGCTTACGGGCGGTAACTCATTGCACATTCCTTTCTTTACATGAAAATAAATAGAATTTTGAAGAAAAAAAAAAGCAAAAATCTGTCATTCAACCATTAAAAAAGTGTTTCACCCTTTTTTCCATGTGGCTCATTCACAAAACAAAGCCTTCAGAAGCCCCCTGTTTAAAAATTTAAAAATGAAACATTGCATAAAGATGGGATTTTCACTCATCCTCTATTGTCAATACTTTTTAGTGAACATTTATGCTTTGTATTTACAGAGAAACAAGAAAGAGAATGCCAATGATTTTGCTATGAATTATTAAAAATATGAAAAGAATAAAAAATATGTTCATTAAATAATTGTCATCATCTTCACTTCATAATTTCAGGTGTTAATGTAATTGATTTTAAAGAAAAATCTTTGAACATAACTAGGGGTGATTGTGTTCTGGTACTTTACCGGATTTCTGGTATTTTCATGATCGGTTCTGGTATTTTCATGTTTGAAAATTCAGGAAATATAATATTTTTAAGTATGCTTTTATCTTCTCAACTCCAGAATTTTTTTGCTTTTTCGAATTTTCGATGATTATAGCGATAATTATTACTAATATTCATCGAATAGAAATGTTAAGCAGCCATTCTAATTGTTTTTTTGGTTTTATAAATTATTTTATTTGCATCTTTTATGTTGATGCCTTCATTTTAAAAAATGCAATCGATTTGCATCCGATATGAGCTTATTACCCTTAGGAGACAAATAAATGCAATATATTTAGATTAAAAAATCATAAATTAAAAATTTTCGAGCAAAATTCTGCCTCTTTTATGAAAATCAAAATGTCTAAGTTTAAATTGGAAGATTTGATAAAATTTTATTTTGCTACAATTATGTGGATAGTAAAAATAATATGTTTATCGTAGAGCTTTTAATTGTAAATCTGAAGTAAGTTTATTTGAATTCTTTTATATGCCACTTTTATACTTTTAACGCCTTAATTTTGAAATTGACATTTCTTTGCTTCCGCTGTAAGATTCATACATTGCACTTTTGATGCTTGCTATTCCTTGTTGAAAGGCAAACAAATAATTTTTTTTTTAATTTCTCCTTAAAATATTTTTTTGGAGATAATTTGTTCAACACCAGCTCAAACGTAACTTTATTACTCATGTTAAAATTTTAATTAAATGCATGCACAATATTTTGACTAAAAATATTTGAAACTATTTGAATACAAGAAATGTAATAGTTTATGAAAGGAAATTAATTATTATATATGTACAGTTATAAAATTAGGTGCGCTAAAGAAATAGTGCTTTAGTTAAAAAAAAAAAAAAAAAAAAAAAAAAGATCCACCCCTCCCCCACATACACACATTTTCTCTTTGAAACTTTCTTGTATTTTTTATGAGTTCACAACCACCCCTGCTTAACATAGAGTTAACTCTGAAAGTTTTTTGAAAATATGTCCTAAAATGATTTATTTTGTTACTTCGCCCTATCATATTCATGTTCAGAATTTAAGTCGTTAAAAATAGTATGTAGGCTATTTTGGAAAAAATTCAGAAATAATGATAATCGTTTTCTGTTTTTTAATTTCTTAAATTATTTTTGGTCACCTTTAAGTTACTTTTTTGTCACCTTTTAGTCAAGGTGACTGTTTTAAAATTTGTCACCTTTCTCACCTTTTTCAAAGACCATCAGCAGTCCTCGCTCTGCCTGTATTGGAGAGCTAGAGAACACCTGAGGCAATGACTTTGGTCAAATGCTACTTTTGTTAATTGTTCGGTTGTTTCACAATTGATGTTTTTATAATTGTAACCTGCCTTGCCATTAGAAAAAAAATTTAGTGGGTTGGCGCGAAAGAATCCGTACTTCTCGGTGTTACAAGAATACCTGGAATGAAAAAATAGTTGGACTTAAAAAAATTTGCAGTAATGCTTTGTACCTATCTGTTCCTATATGTTTAGTGCAAACCGTATGCTTTTATCTTCATTCGTTTTGGAATTGTTCAATAAGGAAATTCATCCTGACTTATGAGTCACCCTGTATAAATTTTTACCACAAGCAACATGTGTTGCGATTTTATACTTATCAATGACTAATATTTTGTAAACTTTGCAATTTTGCATTTATTTCTCATTTTATTTCTTAAGCAATCTCTATACACTTGTGGACATAATTCTGGGCACTTTTCTTCATTTTTTATAAAATGTCATCATTGTATAATAAATTATTAGATCTATGTTTTAATTCACTTACTCCTTCTGCAATTTGTAAGAATTCATTTCATGTGAATACATAATTTTATTTTTTAATGAAACAAAGGTTAAAAAACAATATCAGTTTTGTGAAAAAAAAAAAAGATAATTAATACTCAATTATAAAGTCAATATTTTGTAGGAAAACCCATTACCTTTTGTACTAAATTTCGTTGACAGAGTTAATTACCAATCTAAATCACAATTCATTTAAAAAGTTTTGCTTACAGTTTGCATTAAAATTAAAAAAATAAAATAAAGGTAATATATTCACATCAAATGAATACACACATATTAGACACACATTAGAGTAATTATAAGTTAGTAATTTAAATTAAGTAAATAAATCTAATAACATTTTATGTACAGGCTAAAATCTTTAAAAGATTGAAATGTGTCCAGAATTTAGTCGGAGTGAAATTTTTCTCTTTCTGTTAAGGTACACTTGTCGAAACTTAATGTTGTGCTGTAATGTTAATGAGATGAAGCTATCTCTGTTTTCAACGGATTGGAAAATAATGTAGAACATTTTGTTGTTAAAGCTATGAAAATTTTAACGCAATGTTTTGCTCACAAAGCAAAAAAATATATTTTCATGTATTTATATTTTTACTGAAAGCAAAAATTGTTGCAATTTAATGCTGAAAATACTACAAGTTTTGCAATAAAAATATTTTGACATTACATTAGTTTTGTTTTTGTTTCATGATACATTCATATTAAAATGGAATGTAATAATTTTAAGCTCTTAATTTAGCATTTTTAATTAAAAAGCAATTATTAATTCAAAATGCATTTCACATGTTCTATGAATTTCATAAATTGTTTCAGCAGTGTAAGTACTCGTTTGTGATTGCATTGCTTTTGTTTTATTTCAGGATGTTCATCTTTTCTTATCATTGGCTTTACAGTTGTAAAAGTTATGAGTATTTTTAGCTGGCACGGGTGGAATTGCATCTCTTGGGTAAGACGATGAGAGATGCTACTCCACCTGTGCCTGCTACTTACAAAAAGAAAATAATAACATTCTGCCAACTGTGAATACAATAATCAGAAAAAGGAAACATCATAGAGTAAGACAAAAGCAGTGCACTCCAAAAAGTACTTACAGCTCATTATCGAAACTGTGATCTGCACAAAAATGAGTATATGTAGCTCAACCAATACTCATACATGAAGTAAAGATAAATTCAAAAGCGAGTACGTATAGTGAAGTTCATACTTGTCTTTGAAATTGCTGTATACTCGAAAACGGGCACATGCAGCTCAGTAAGTATTCATATTTGAAATTACGGTACACTCAGAAATGAGTACAAAGATCTCGGATATTACTCAGTATTGAAAGTAGTACATGCTCCAAATTGAGTACATTCAGATCGGTTTACAGTCATTTTTGAAACTCGTTACATACTCACAAATGAGTACGTAACTACTCATGTTAATACTCATTTTTGAAAATATTACTTGCTCATAAATGAACACACAACTTGTTATATACTCATTTTTGAACCCATTACATGCTCAATAACGAGTTTCTATTACTCAAAACTGAGCACATTTGCTTCACTTCCGAGTAGGTGAAAGGTTTCAAACCCGAGTACTAGTGTGTTTCAATTCTGAACACCAAGTCGTCGGAGCCATATTGAAGGGTGCATGCTGTCAAAAATGAGCATTTTTTCGTCAATTTTGAAATTGTTGTTTTAACAGTGATTTGATTGAAAAATTCAAAAACATGCTACACTGCTCAAAACAATTAGGGGAGCACATGGTTTTAACAAAATTACGCAAATATGTATACCAATAAGTAACATAAAATGAATCGTTCTTAAATCAAAGCCTACCAGGAAACGGAATAAGATAATTTTATGGACAAATTAAAGTTAATGAGGCCAAAAACCAGAAAAAGAAGATAAGTGCGGAAATCTGGATGTTGCAGAAGCGTCCGTTTTATTGCCGTAACTGTTAACTTCGATAGGGCAGTAGTTTTTTTACATTTTTTTCTGGAGACAAGGTTACTTGAGAATGTCTCAACAACGTGCTTTACTGGAATCCATGCCATGCGTTATAGACAGGCTGGTAAACACAACGTTGTGTCGCGGATGATGTTGGAGTCGTCAGAAGTGTTGCAAGGCTGTGGAAACGATTCCAAGAAACGGGAAATGTTAGACATCGATCAGGGCAAGGTCGGCCATGCGCCACTACAGAACTGATGACCGGTATATACGGTTAACAGCCCGTCGAAACAGAATAGAGAATGCTACGCATCTGCAAAAGCAGTTGCTCTTGGCAATATTACGAAGGGTGTCCAGCCAAACAGTACGTAATGGGCTTCATGAGGAAGGGCTCTATGCACGTAGGCCAATGGTCTAAATTTTGTTGACCCCACGCGACTGTGTGGTCCGAAGAAGACGGACTGCTGAACATCGAAATTGGAAGCAACATGGTTGGAACCAAGTGCTGTTTACAGAGGGGTTGCAATTCAGTCTGGAGAGTGACAACGGACTTGTTCTGGTATGGAGGGACAGGGGCACTCGAAATTATCCCCAGGCCCGGATTACCCATTAGGCCATCCTAGGTCCTGGCTTAGGGGCGCAAGGTGGAAAGGGCGCATATTGAGGAGGAAAAAATATTCATAGTTCGTTGATAAAATAAATAAATAAACACAAAAAAGAAAGGAAGAAAGAAAGAAAAAAGAACACGGCACGCTAGTATATGGAGAAAAATGGTCAATTAGAACGGAAAGTAACCTGCCCCCTGAACAGGAGAAAAAAATTGAAAGGTAGGGGGCGTAAAGCTTGAGTAGAAATAATTCTGGTCAAAGCAAATACTTTTCAATACCTTCGATTTGAGCAATCATTTCTTGAAAATATAGCACACAGGAAAATTAGTAACAGCCATGGTATAGAAAATGGTCTATTATAAAACTTATTTATGAAATAATTTTTCTCTTGATGTCTTTAAATCATATCAGTAAGTTTGTTTTGCAATTAATAATTTATTGATTTATATTTATTTAAGACAGTCAACTCACAGGGGCGCACGAAGTTTAAATTTTTGGAAGTTGTTCATTTTAATCAATTTACCGAATGAAACTTCAAATTTTGCCAAATGACAAAATACGAGCCTACACAAGTTCCAACATTTAACGAAAAGAGACATTAGACACCCTTATTTAAATTTATTACAAATTTGTACTTAAAATATTTACCATAGACTGCTTTAGTTCTCAACAGACACATGCATCGTATAACAAGTTCCTAATAAATAATTTCTAATGCACAATTTTATATATTTTATTTATAACTATATCAGTTATTGGGGTTCACTTTCAACACATTATTTTTCAAAATATTTTAATGAAGGTCAAAACAAAGTGGACAAAAATCAGGACATGCCTTGAAATATGTTTTAAATAGAAGAACAATTAAAGAGAGGGATAAAACAATTGTGAGGAAAGGAGCATCAACATTCTAATCTTTCTAATGTAGAAAATGAAAGAAAAACAAAAGTGTATCAAGAAATTCAAGAGCCATGCTTTTTAAATCTAAATAAAATAAATTAAAAATTACTTTAAGCTATCATTGGTAATTATTTCCTCAGCCCAAAACCTTATTATTCTTTTTTTTTTTTTTGAGGCCACAGACGTTTGTTTTTCAAATTCATTATGGAAAAATAAAAATAAAAATAACTATTTTTTGAAAAAGAAAGCGCGAGACAAGATGTTTTATAACATATTTTCAAGAATAAATAAAAATTTAGCGACGTAGTGAAATAAGGGAAGGGAGCGTTTCTGAGCCTAATCCCTTAAATTCACATCACCAAAGCATACTAAAATTGTGTTTTAATAATTTTAATTCCAGAAACATTCCATGGGAGGTCCCCTGAATCCGCTCCAATTTCCACCTTCAAACATTATCTAATCTTGCTTTTTATGAAACGTCCATTTTAAAAAGTTTCCGAGTGAGACTCAACGAACCCATCTTTTCCCATAACATCAAAAGATTCAAAAGTAATCTTCAACCTCGCATTTGGGACTTAAATGTCGAAAATTTTCTGAGGAGAGTCCAGAAACTAATTTTTTCCCCTTACATCATTGAAGATTTTCGATAATTTCATTTATCTGATTTCAACAGATTTGTCAAGGAGGGTCCTCCAACCGACCCCTCCCAACATTTGAAACCCTCCAAAAATTTCAAAAAATTGTAATAAGAGAAGAGTTCTCAACTCCCATCTCTTCACCCAGCACTGTTATAGATGCATTAGAATTTTTACAAATGCATATTTCGAAATTTTTTCTCTATGGAAAGCTCTCAAGCGCCTCACCTCCACACCATAACAGATCATCTAAAATTTCGTTTTCAGACCGCAAGATCGAAAACTTTTTCGGGAAGTGACCCTGACCTCAGGCCTTTCCCACCTCATTAAAAATTGTCTGAAATCTCGTGTTTTGGGTCTCAATTTCAATAAATATTCCCAAAGAGCCCCCCGTTTTCGGCATTCATTCCTCATCTAACACTATTCAAATCGTCTAATTGTTTTCATTACTTCAATTTCGACACCTTTACCGAAGCGAATTACTGAACCCAATCGTCTAAAATTTTATTTTAGGAATTGTATTTTAGAGCTCCAGGAGAGCTCTCCCGATTTCCTCCTTTCCAAAGCATCATTAAAGTTCGTAAACATTTTAGGTTTCGAAAGGAGTGAGGAGGAGTCTTCAAACTCATTCCTTTATCAAACATCATCAAAGCTGACCCACATTTGCTTATGTAGGATTTCAATTTCGAAAACTTACCCGGGGGGGGGCAGAGAAAGCGATTGACTTTTTTGGGCAAAACAGTATGTATTTTGTAACATTCAAAGAAAAATATACGATGTGATATCGGGCTTTTCAACCGGATTATTATTCCATTAAATTCATCTTAAAAATTACAATAATCCAGGAGAAAAGATCGATTCTACAACGTATATTTTGCTTTGAATGTAGCAAAACACTTACAATTTTGCTTTATAAATAATAAAGCAATCATAAATATCAATAAATTAAAAAAAAATCAATAATCTTTAAAATTGCGCGTTGAATTGGCCAGCTGCGAGTTGTCCCATTACTTTCCAATTAATGGCATAAAATTGTATTTTGAAAGCTTCAATTTCTACAAATTCCCGAGGAACCACCCTTGGACCTTTCTTTTTCGAGCATTGACAGAGGAATACGAAAAAACAAGAAGTTCTGTCAAGAACTAAACGAGCCTACTTTCAGGTACATCGACATAGGCATTCTAGCATCTGATCATTATTCTCTTGATTATCTGAGACTGAAAATTATATCAAACACACCTTTTTAGCACTTAAAGCTGATTTTTAAAAGCAAAATATATCTCTCTCATCAGATGAAATAGACACGTAAAAAGTAAATAAACGAATAAATAAAGTTTTGTCGCATCTTTTAAAGAATGTAACTGTTACAGTTCTTCCGTAGAAAAACTCCTCAATCGTTTTCAAAAAATAAATAAATAAATAAATAAATAAATAGATAAAAGTACAGAGCATCAAAACACATTTTATCAAGCAAAGAAAAAAAAAAGAAAAAAAAAACCTCGTCCGTTGATAAAATGTTTCAAATTTCACTTTTAATCCGTTGCCAGTTGTTAAATATAAATAAAGAATAAAATGCCCTCGTGAATGAAAAATTTTTGTTACAAAAAAAAATCGTCTGCCAAAAAAAATAATAATAATAAATAAAATAAAACAAATGAATAAATAAGCAAAAAATCGTCTGCACAGTCAGTCATTTTTTTTTCTGAGCCTGCATTTCCGCCATGTTTGAGGAGTCGGAGTTGGAATCAGAGTCCTCACAGAAGATTATTCAGAAAAGTACTTTACAAACAATATTTATCAAAACCATTTTCTTACAAAGTTAGTTTGAAGAAAATCCGACCCTAAGTTCAGGATCAACATTCAACTTAAATTCCCCGTAGGCGCTAATGTTAAATTTTTTTCTGAACGGTTCAATATTGAACAAAAAATGGTTCAAATCAAAAAGCGAAGTATTTGAATGAGCCTCTCCGAGATCTTCCAAACAAAAAATAGTTTATTCCATTCGGACGGTTCACTCAAAAGTTATTAGGTGGGGAAGGGTTGCTTGAACGGTTCAATGTTGAACGAAAAAAATGTTCAAATTGAAAATTTAAATACGGTAATGAAGTATCCTTACTGAGATCCTTCGAACAAAAAAAAAAAGTTTATTTAAATCGGACTGTTCACTCAAAAGTTATTAGGGGTGACAGCTTGCTTGAACGGCTCAATGTTGAGAGAAAAACTGTTCAAATCGGAAATGTAAATACGGGAATGAAGTATCCTTGGTAAGATCTTTCGAACAAAAAAAAGTTTGTTTAAATCGGACTGTTCACTCAAAAGGGACAGGTTGTTTGAACGGTTCAAAGTTGAACCAAAAATTGTCCAAATCGAAAAATCAAATATGGGAATGAGCTGTACTCGACAAGATCTTTCCAACAAAAAAAAAGTTTGTCAAAATCGGAATGTTCATTCAAAAGTTATTAGGGGGGGGGGGACAGACCGACCGACCGACCGACCGACTGACACACAAATTCCCCATCTCAATACCCTACTTTCAAATTTTTTATTTTTCGATATTCATTTTACCTTTTTCTTTCTTTTTGGCTTTTTTTTTCGGACTTGGCGATATTTTTTTTAACATGACGATATGTTTTGGATGCATTAAGCCACTTTTAATACTTTTTTCGTCTTTCTTTTATTTTTAACGGGAAAGTGGGCTAAAAAAGGAGGAAAGAAAGAAAAAAACAAAATCATAAATCAGTTCATCAAATGGGGCGAGGAGGGTGGGGGTAGAGGGGGAGATTCGATTTCGATAGGGTTCGGATGTGTGAGGTGGGGCGTAGTTTATAAGTTTGGCCTAGGGCGTAAATAGACTTTAATCCGGCCCTGATTATCCCACGTTCGTTCGTGAAAGGTCACAAAACAGACGAGCTGGTTGGGTGGTATGGGGTGGAATCAGCAGAGGCGGACGTACGGGCCTGCATATCATTTGGAATGGCACTTTGACGGGCCAAAGGTATGCAGACGAGATACTGAAACCTCATGTCATTCCTCACGTGGAGCTATTGGATATTCCTTTGTTTTTCAAAACGATATTGCTCGACCGCTGAGAGCTCGTCTGATGGAGAACATGCTTGAAACTGAAAAAATACAGCCTATGGAATGGCCAGCGTGCTCTACTGACCTGAATCCAATCAATCATGTTTAGGACATGGTCGGACAATGCATTGCTGAGTGACAAAGGTCGCCTGTTATTGTTCGAGACTTGGAGATTGCACTTCTTGAGGAGTGAAACAGTACTCCCCAAATTCATACCCATAAGCTTATCGCATCCATACCAAACAGGTGTGCAGCAGTCTTAGCTGTTCAAGGAGACCACACGCCTTATTAAAACACATGCAACATGTCTAAACAGTACCTTTTTTTCATTTTTTACATGTAACCAAAATGTTGCCCAAAATCACCTTTTTATGTTTTTTCGCATTTTCAAAGAATTCAAGATTAATTCCAAAGTTTTT
Organism: Uloborus plumipes; assembly: GCA_038373865.1. NCBI lineage: Eukaryota > Metazoa > Arthropoda > Arachnida > Araneae > Uloboridae > Uloborus > Uloborus plumipes. Next base: position 29,018 of record JAXGGA010006229.1, read on the forward strand.
AGGTCTTTTTTTCTGTATTGTGCATTGATACACGCGTACTATCCATTGTACGCCAATCCGTGGCTGTCTTGCACGGTTTTCTTCACTTTTTTGCTTGCTCCCCTAATTGTTTTGAGCAGTGTATATAACTTAAAATTTCAACTTTTTAAACCATTACTAAATCATGTCTAAGAGCAGTTTATCTCGCTCACTTCATAACAATGGTCCTTTGGCTTCCAAACTTTTTTTTCATTTGGCATCTCTAAATATTTAAGTAAATTGTTTGTCGCCAAGTTTGATAATTTATTATACGGCATTTTAATGGGAATTTTCGCCAAATTTGCAACAGCTTGCTGTAGAGACTTTATTTTACACATCTGGTTAAAGATTTTCCTGTACCCAAAATTAAATTGATAGACCTTTTTTAGCCGTTAAAATGAGAAAAAAAAACGAAAAAAGCATTAAAAGTAGTTTAATACGTATCATAAAAACATCGCCAAGTCCAAAAAACAGTCAAAAAAGAATAAAAAAAATAAAATAAATATCGAAAAATTAAACATTGGAAAGTAGGGTTTTGAGATGGGAAAAAATGTGTGTCTGTCTATCTGCCCCCTCCCCCCCCTAATAACTTTAGAATGAACCGTCCGATTTGAACGAACATTTTCTTTTGTTGGACAAATTTTTATGAACGTACCACTTAACGTACTGAACGTACTTCTGAACATATGAAACATTTTTTTAAAAACGGCAATTTTATTTGAAGGGTTTTTGCTCATAACATGCAGAGTTTTTGATCAAACCTTATCAAAACTTCAGGAAAGATGACAAAATACAAGAGAAAGAACATACTAAAACGGTAAAAAAAAATATTAAAAATCCGATGAGATCTGAACGTTAAAAGGAAATAATTTTTCACGGCGCATGCGCAAACGACAGAAATTTATAACTACAAAAATATTGTACCCTGATTTATACTGCATCTTATAATAAAAGTTCCAGTTGAATATCATAAAAATTGAAAAAGATATCAGCGATCTAGTGAGCTGTATTTCATTCATTCGCAGACAATACATAAATAGTGAGTAAATAGTGAGGGACTGTCCACAAAGAGCTATTTTTAAATTAAAGGTTATTGCGTCATCGTTCAAAACCAACGTTTCAGGGGGTGTCTGGATGCTTTTGGCCACCTACGTATGAGGTCTTTTTGGCCGAATAGGCGAAATGTGACTTCTATGCCGAATATAAATTTTCAAACTGTATGCAATTTATCATTGAAAAAAATGCTCGATTGTCACCACACTATTTGTGAACAACCCCTCGCCATTTACGTATTGTCTGCGAATGAATGAATTACAGCTCACTAGATCGCTGATATCTTTTTCAATTTTTACGACATTCAACTAGAACTTTTTAAGATGTAGTATAAACCAGGCTACAATATTTTTGTAGTTATAAACTTCTATCGTTCGCGCATGCGCCGTGAAAAATTATTTCGTTTTAAGGCGTTACAGTACCTTTCTAACAAATTTCTTTAATTTAAGTGAAAAAGTTAATTCTTCGAAATATTTGTTTCTGCACTTGTTTAACAATCAATTATTTTCAAACATTAAAAATTTTGAAAACTTTTTTTGAAAATTTGAAAAATGTAAGAAAATTTCAATTTTTTAAAAACCCTAAGGCTTTTTTGTTTCTGCACTAATTTCAAAAAAAAATTGTTTTTTTGCGAAATGATCACAAGGATTACCTTAACAAATCTGTGCATTCATATTCTTATATTTTGATTAGAAAATATTTTGTGACCTTTTATGTAAAAAATTCTTAGAAAATTTTGTTCTTCGAGGTTTAACAAACTCTAAAAATTTTTGTAATTTATAAAACGCTTATTCAATGCACAGTTTTGTTAAATATATTATCCTGAGTTCAAAAAATATTGCTTTAAAGTTATATCTTCAATAGAAAAAATTCCTTAGCATTTCCAGTAACAGAAACACTAAAAACTGATCACCAAGAAAAAGCACTTTAAAGTTTGGCTTTTCCATTAGAATACATAGCATGCATGCCCTAAAGTCACTCCATAACTTTTTAAATAATTTAGCTAGAACAATGCCACTTTTTCTGAGTGTTTCAAATAACTTTTACTTTTGAAATAAGCAATAAAAATTTTTTTGGTCTTTTGGTCATTTTTGAGGTACTGTAACCCCTTAACGTTCATATCTCATCAGATCTTTACCGTTTTAGTATGTTCCTTCTCTTGTATTTTTTCATCTTTCCTAAAGTTTTGATAAGGTTTGATCAAAAACTCTGCGTGTTATGATCAAAAACCCTTCAAATAAAATTGCCGTTTCTTAAAAAATGTTTCATATCTTCGGAAGCATAAGTGGTAAGTTCATAAAAATTTGTACAGTAATTGTACATAATATGCTAATTAATTACTGAAATTTATAGGTTATTCCGAGCTATTTTTGAAGAGTTATGGTCAAAAAGCGGTTTTTCTTCCAACCCCCCTTTTTGTCGTCCCCCAAATGCTTGGCTGATTTAATTTCAATGTGGAAATGTCCGGTGAAGTCTATATTTTGTATGACTAAAGTTAAAGAACAATTGATCGCTTATTTTGCAATGAACGGTAGATTTTTCTTATGAATCTCAAGTGTTTCCATTATTTTGAAAACTACCAGAATCATCATATCAATTAGGGGGGGGGGGGGTTGAAACTAAATTTAAATCCGAAGTCTTAAAAAAATAAGTGTATGCACATGTGTAAATTAAATCTATTTCATACTGAAATGTAGTTCAATTTTGTAAAATTTGTTTTAGTGATTTGGCAAATTTCTATTTGCTTACATTATTACAAAAGTAAGCAGTGAAAAATGAGTCTCTAAAACCGAAATACCTTTATTAAAACCGTTTTTTACTTATTTATCATAATTTTTGAGAAAAAATGAGCACCGATTTACTGATGTAGTATATTTAAAAACACATCAACAAATTTCAATGAAAGCATGAATGTAATTAAATTTCAAACATTTCACGCCAATTCCTTTTTCCATTTTAAACATTCTATAGTTGCTCATATCCTTATTTTCTTTTTTGTAATGTTTCGAGGTAAATATAAAGCTTGACCGCGGAGGAATGACGCGTCACCTTGAAGCGGAGACGGACCGTTTCACTTTATAATATGTAGCATCAGAGAGTTCGTGCGATCAGTAAAAACTTTAACGAGCTGAAAAGTATTAATACGATATTTTGCGAAAAATTCACTGAATGATGTTAAAATCAGCGATATTTAGAAAAACAATCGGTGTTTGCATTGTTTCGTGGAAAACTAGGGGTGTAAATATGTAATAAGTTACCGCCCATGAGCCAGGGCTAAGGCAGAACTGAAGCAATTACAACCACAGCTCGATCATGACATCCTGAGACTGCAGTTTCGTCCTTATTGTGGACCCCTCAGTCAGGAATAGCCAATCAGGAATAGTTGGTTATTCGTGACTGAGGAGTCCACAATAAGGACGAAACTGCAGTCTCAGGACATGACATCCTGAGACTGCAGTTTCGTCCTTATTGTGGACCCCTCAGTCAGGAATAGCCAATCAGGAATAGTTGGTTATTCCTGACTGAGGAGTCCACAATAAGGACGAAACTGCAGTCTCAGGACATGACATCCTGAGACTGCAGTTTCGTCCTTATTGTGGACCCCTCAGTCAGGAATAGCCAATCAGGAATAGTTGGTTATTCGTGACTGAGGAGTCCACAATAAGGACGAAACTGCAGTCTCAGGACATGACATCCTGAGACTGCAGTTTCGTCCTTATTGTGGACCCCTCAGTCAGGAATAGCCAATCAGGAATAGTTGGTTATTCCTGACTGAGGAGTCCACAATAAGGACGAAACTGCAGTCTCAGGACATGACATCCTGAGACTGCAGTTTCGTCCTTATTGTGGACCCCTCAGTCAGGAATAGCCAATCAGGAATAGTTGGTTATTCCTGACTGAGGAGTCCACAATAAGGACGAAACTGCAGTCTCAGGACATGACATCCTGAGACTGCAGTTTCGTCCTTATTGTGGACCCCTCAGTCAGGAATAGCCAATCAGGAATAGTTGGTTATTCCTGACTGAGGAGTCCACAATAAGGACGAAACTGCAGTCTCAGGACATGACATCCTGAGACTGCAGTTTCGTCCTTATTGTGGACCCCTCAGTCAGGAATAGCCAATCAGGAATAGTTGGTTATTCGTGACTGAGGAGTCCACAATAAGGACGAAACTGCAGTCTCAGGACATGACATCCTGAGACTGCAGTTTCGTCCTTATTGTGGACCCCTCAGTCAGGAATAGCCAATCAGGAATAGTTGGTTATTCCTGACTGAGGAGTCCACAATAAGGACGAAACTGCAGTCTCAGGACATGACATCCTGAGACTGCAGTTTCGTCCTTATTGTGGACCCCTCAGTCAGGAATAGCCAATCAGGAATAGTTGGTTATTCCTGACTGAGGAGTCCACAATAAGGACGAAACTGCAGTCTCAGGACATGACATCCTGAGACTGCAGTTTCGTCCTTATTGTGGACCCCTCAGTCAGGAATAGCCAATCAGGAATAGTTGGTTATTCGTGACTGAGGAGTCCACAATAAGGACGAAACTGCAGTCTCAGGACATGACATCCTGAGACTGCAGTTTCGTCCTTATTGTGGACCCCTCAGTCAGGAATAGCCAATCAGGAATAGTTGGTTATTCCTGACTGAGGAGTCCACAATAAGGACGAAACTGCAGTCTCAGGACATGACATCCTGAGACTGCAGTTTCGTCCTTATTGTGGACCCCTCAGTCAGGAATAGCCAATCAGGAATAGTTGGTTATTCGTGACTGAGGAGTCCACAATAAGGACGAAACTGCAGTCTCAGGACATGACATCCTGAGACTGCAGTTTCGTCCTTATTGTGGACCCCTCAGTCAGGAATAGCCAATCAGGAATAGTTGGTTATTCGTGACTGAGGAGTCCACAATAAGGAAGAAACTGCAGTCTCAGGACATGACATCCTGAGACTGCAGTTTCGTCCTTATTGTGGACCCCTCAGTCAGGAATAGCCAATCAGGAATAGCCAATCAGGAATAGTTGGTTATTCCTGACTGAGGAGTCCACAATAAGGACGAAACTGCAGTCTCAGGACATGACATCCTGAGACTGCAGTTTCGTCCTTATTGTGGACCCCTCAGTCAGGAATAGCCAATCAGGAATAGTTGGTTATTCCTGACTGAGGAGTCCACAATAAGGACGAAACTGCAGTCTCAGGACATGACATCCTAAGACTGCAGTTTCGTCCTTATTGTTGACCCCTCAGTCAGGAATAGCCAATCAGGAATAGTTGGCTATTCCTGACTGAGGGGTCCACAATAAGGACGAAACTGCAGTCTCAGGACGTCATGATCGAACTGTGGGTGTAATTGCTTTAGGGGTGTAAATGTTTGAATTGTTATCTTGCTCACTCCAAGCAGTAATTTGACACTTTAGGCTTCTACTAAGAAATTTACATGTAAAAGGAAGTAGGAGGAAAGGAAGTAACATTTTTCTTACAACGAAGAGACACATGAAAATGGAATCAATGTTTTCCTAGAAATATTTTTCTGCCCTAAACAAAATTTGGAGCATTGTGCCCTTTTCAAAATCATTGTCAAGTTTAGTTCATGAGTCCTAACACATCTCAACAAGTTGAGTGCACAGCAGACGTTTCAATTAATAATTTAAAGTCAAAAGCAATTAATCAGTGTCATATCCTGATAACACCCCGGTACAGAAATTAATCACTTCTGCCGCACTGCGAATGCTAAAATCAGGGACACATTGAGTGGAGATAATTGGACTATCCATCAATAATATCAGTTGAAGGCGTAAGATATTTACTTACTTATTTATATCAAAACACTGATGAAAACACGAATGTCAGCTACATGCGGATATTACTTCTCAGAAAAAACGAAAGAAGGATCATTCATAAACTTTACATTGAAAATGAGCCACCTCCATTTCCCTTTCGTCTACTTTCATATAAGTTAAAAGTCATTCCGGGCGAAATTTTGAAAGACACTTATCTTGTTCGTTATGATAACGCAGAGAATAATTTCAATTCAATGTTTAGTGATTATTAACCCCCCCCCCCCCCCTGCGGAATAAGATTCTTAAAAATGAATCTATATACATAAAAGACTACTTTTGTATGCGTATGACCGGGGTAAACTTCAAAACTACTGGACCGATTTTAACCATTTTTTCACCGTAGGTAGCTGCAGTAAAAGGGAGCAGGATAAGCCATAATTTATTTCTAAAACGCTTAGTTTAAAAAAGTTATTATGGAAAATAGTAAATTTAATGTAATTTCCCCATTAAATAATTAAATTTTAAGTCCATTGTTGCAAAAATTTGGTTGCCTCACAACAACAATATTAATAGTAATCGTGATGAAAATGTAAACCAAGGCTTCTCTGGAGTAAGTGTGAAATTTATTGCTTTCTTAGGATTTTTAGATTCATCTGTGCCAATAATCGCTAAAGAGACTAAATAAAAAGATAATTGATTTTGGCAACAGTTAGAGAACAGAAAATGTTTATAGTCAAAAAATTTCTACGTTAGGTACATAAGATGTTTTCACCAACTGAGTTTTCACCAATAGAGTCACAAGGATAGAAACTGTAATAATGGGACATATATTTAACACGCAGTATTTGGAAATGGTTGACTTCAGAAAGATTGATACTGTAAATAGTTACTTTAATATACCAAGCTTATAGCATTTCCTATTTACCTAAACATTATTTGTAGTTTGCATTTGTATTTAGGGTGCGTAAAACAGTTTTTTTTTTTTTTAAATTATTCAGACAGAAAAAATAGCAATTTTTTACAGAAGTAGCCATTTATGTATATAGATGTGCACTATAATACTGAAAAACATATGAATGAGTTTCACAGTAACACATTACCCGACAGAAACCCGGGCAGGGCCGGGTACCCGGCTAGTGTATGTATATATATATATTTGTATGTTTGTTCCTTATACAAATCCACAGTTTTCGACCGATTTTCATCAAACTTGGCACAGAGGTTTCGTGATGTACTAGAATTCACATAGGCGAAGTTTTGAAATTTAAAAAAAATCCAAAAGGTTCAAAATTCAAATTTTTTGTTTCAAAATGGCCATTTTCCTTCAATTTTGAATATATAGAGTAATAGAGGTAAGCCTTTATGCATACAAATTGATAAAATTTAACACATTTAAATAGGAGCATTTTCCAACAAAGATATGATTAACAATGAATTATCAGTCTAAGTCTCACCTATTTCATTTTAGCAAGAAATAAGTTAAAAACAATTATAAATATAATTCAACTTCGCAGAGATGGCCTATGACTCCTCCTTTTTTCAGGATTGTCCATTTTTAGGAAGGGGTGATACGCAGATGAAAATTGAAGAATGGGATTCACAATTGATGGGGGAATTTGAATGGGTAGAAATTCTACCTATTTTAAGGAATGGACTCGTTTTCTCATTTGATTGACACCGGCCATCTCGTCGCGGTTGAATTATATCTATGTTGTATTAATAAGCACTCGGGAAACGCTGAGTAACAAGCTACTGTAGTAATAAAGTAAAAATCAATATTTTTGGACTGACGCTAGTCTGGCTTTAAATTACAGATTTTGTACACTTACAGTACAAGTAAAAATTGTTATTTTCATAACATTAATATCATATACGGTTTTAGAGGAAAAGAAATGAAAAGTACGACACATCCAATGACTTATACTTTTAATTAACCAACAGGTATATTTCATTCTACTGATGGCAACTCTATTAAATTTAAGTCGTGAAACCCTTTATTTCGTCTCCAGCTTGGCATCCGTTACTCACAAAGCAATTTCAAACAATACTCCTCTCCGAAACACAAAAGCTAGAAATTATTCCTCCGAAATCTAAGAAACGGAAGAGAAAATTTCCCATTATTCAATTTTCATTTGCCTCAAAATATGAATTTCTCCCAGGCGACCGGGAGCATTCAATAAAACGAAGACTGTTGCCATGAAAGACAAGATTCCTCTGAAAAGCGTAAATTAATTATGAATTACTTTCCCCGAACTTGTTTGAAGAATACAATAAGAAGCCGCAAATTAGTTTTACTGGAGCTAAGAGATATGATTTCGAAATAAGAAGAATAAAAGGAATTATTAAATGCAGAATTTGCGCAATAGTTGGGAATAATGCAAGACTAAACGAAATTGCTGAACTTCCATAAAATGGGAGCTGCTTTTTGAAAAACAAACTAGTTGAATAAACAAATAGACTTTCGTTTATAATATTCAGCCCTCACTGTAAACAAACATTAATTCATGCCCAAATTTGCTTCCAAAGAAAAAATCTAAATTTCATTCTCTATTCTTGTTTATTTTATAATGCTAATTAGAATCATATTTCAGTGGAACAAAATACAGCACACCATTACTATTGCAATCTATCAATAGTGAGCACTTATCTGTTTCATATCGCTCAGAGTAAGGCCCCTATATATACGAGCCGGCGCATCAAGATTAAGTTTCACCACTTTGGATCCAGCTCGTGTTTGTGTGTTTGAGTGGTTGTCTTTTCTGGCCATTAATCGCGTTTTGGTAATTTTTCACTGTGAGCAATTATTAGCGGCACGTGGATTTGGCAAAGCTTAGCAATGTGCCAAAATTTTTTTCTGGTAACCCTACTCCGCAACAATGAAAATTTGAAAGTAAAAGTTAAGGAATTGGTTCCAAAGTGGTGAAACTTAATCTTGATGCGTCGGCCTGTCTATATAGCGGCTCTAGCTCAGAGCGCTATCAGCAACAATTCATTGTACTGTAGGGAAAAATAATTTTTGATGATGAAATGAAGGGCAGCCAATGAATATAAGCGGGTTTTATCACAAGAGCGAGCTCATTAAATTATATAGTAGCCAATGATGAGCAGTCTGCAACCATGTTCTGTTGCCGCAACAAAGCAAAAACGCTTTTACGGGTACTGTAAGAAGTTAACGTTCAGTTTTGTTTTTTACGACGTCAAATCATCCTTGTTAGTGTCTGAAAACGAATATTTTGTAATAATGGACATCTTAGCTTCTAATTTTCAATACGCTTTTATTAGGCAGGGATTCAAGTGAAACAGCACTGCGATCGCTTCGAATTGCAATCGCAACTGGAAGTGAATTACATTATCATCAACTTAACTTGGCATGACGTCACTACGGGTGGAGCCAATAAGAGCTCACAAGCTCTCAGCGATCTCCTCTTATTCGCCAAGTAGGCTGTGACGTTTTATCAAGCTCGTTTTTTCATAGGCAAACGTCACGATGTTTTTATCAAGAAACGTTCTAATTTCCAGTAGCGATTGTAATGTGCGATCGACTGTTTCACTTGAATCCCTGCCTTAGTTTCACATGTGGGTTTGTTTGTATGTATGTATTTGACTGAATAAAAGACAAAAATCACGTTCTTTACAAATATAAAAGTAAAATATTGTATGCCATTATTAATACTGAAGGCTAAACTACATGTTTTAAACTTAATGATTTTATATTGATTTTAGTATTAATTAAGACCCCTATATAGACGAGCCGACGCATCAAGATTAAGTTTGACCACTTTGGATCCAGCGCGTGTTTGAGGATTGTCTTTTCTGGCGAGTTTTCGCTTTTTGGTAAATTTTCACGTAAACTTAATAAAGCTTGGCAATGTCCCGAAACTTTGCTCTGGTAACCCTAACTCCGCAACAATGTAAAAGGAAAGTAAAAGTTAATGAGTTGGATCCAAAGTGGTGAAACTTAAGCTTGATGCGTCGGCCTGTCTATATAGCGGCTCTAGCATTAATAATACTATTATTAATACTAAAGGCTAAACTACGTTATATGCTGATGTGTTATAAGTAAATGTAAACTTAGCTTATATTCATTCAATAGCTCTGTTTGACTAACTCTAAACCCTTTTTCGAGTTAATCAAACTTACCTTTTTAGTTTGATTTACTATAAAAGCGTATTTTTTAGTTTTTTTAAACTATAAGTTATTATAAAATATTGAGAACATGCTGTATAACAAATGTTCAAGAAGTTTTAGTAATTGATAGATTCTATCGAGTAAGACTTTCAACAAGGAAAATAGGCACTTTAAAATGAAACTACGAGTATTTAACGATCAGGGTACGTTCCGAAATTTGTCTTACTCCGAAGCTTTGTGTCGAACAAAATTATCTGTAAAAGTTTTGCATGTACACTGCTCGACATTGAAAATGCAACACCAAGAAGGAGTGGTCAGAAATTCATGCAAATTTTACCGTAGACGCACGTCACTGAGTTATGCAAATGATATGAAATGCGCAGCTCTCCGACGCACGTGAAGTAAGATATAAGAGAATGAAGTTGAAAAGTGGGCTATGTTCATGTTGGTTTTTCTGCCAGACTAATTATCGGAGAAATTTGGTTTTTGTCTCGAAGGATACGTGTGATAGGAGGAAATGCCACGCCGTCCTCAACGAAGACACTTCCAGCATATAGACGACTTTACAAGGGGTATGGTGATCGGACTGAGAAGGGGAGGTTGGTTCATACGTCAAATTGCAGCTGATACCCACATGGATTCAAGCACTGTGCATCGGCTGTGTCGGAGATGGTTGGAAAGAGGAAATGTAGCCACATTGAGGGGTGCAGGTGCAGCCAGAGTGACGTCAGACCGCTTGGATCGACGGATTCACCGACAAGCTGTGGCGGACCCGCAAGTCACTTGTACGTCGATTCTACAGCACGTGCAAGGTACCCTGGATGTTCCTGTGTCGACCAGAACCATTTCCCGTCGACTGGTTGCACGTGGCCTGCAATCACGGCGCCCGCTAAGAAGACTGCCATTGACCTCACAGCACAGACTCCAACGTTTGGAATGGTGCCGGACCAGAGCGACGTGGATGGCAGAATGGCAAACCGTAGTGTTCGCAGATGAATCCCGCTTCTGTTTGTCCAGAGATAGTCATCGCATACGTGTGTGGCGTCGACGTGGAGAAAGATCGAATCCGGCAGTAACTGTGGAACGCCCCACAGCGCGACAACGTGGCATAATGGTTTGGGGCGCTATTGCATACAATTCCGTATCACCTCTAGTTCGTATTCGGGGCACTATGACGGCCCAACGATATGTAGATAATGTACTGCGGCCGGTGGCAATCCCCTACCTTCAGGGTCTGCCAAATGCAATTTTTCAACAGGATAACGCCCGGCCTCACAGTGCTCGAATCAGCCAACATGCTCTACGAGGTGTACAGATGCTTTCCCGGCCACCATACTCTCCTGACTTGTCACCAATCGAACATGCGTGGGACGTGATTGGACGCCGTTTGCAGAACCTGCCACTGCCTCGTTCAGAGGACGAACTGTGGCAAATGGTTGAAAGGGAATGGAGTGCCATCCCTCAGGACACCATCCGCATTCTTATTGACTCCATGCCTAGACGTGTTTCTTCGTGCATCGCTGTCCGCGGTGGTCCTACTTCTTACTGAGCAGACGCCGTCCTCGCTCTAAATTTTGCTTATTTATTTTGAAACTAGCTGGGTACCCGGCCCTGCCCGGGTTTCTGCCGGGTAATGTGTTTTAGTGAAACTCATTCATATTTTTTTCAGCCTTAAAGTGCACATCTATATACATAAATGGCTACTTCTGTAAACAATGGTTATTTTATCTGTCTGGATAAGCTAAAAAAAAACTGGATTACGCACCCTTAATACAAATAATGTTTAGGTAAATAGAAAATGTTATAAGCTTGGTGTATTTTTTAAAATAAATATATGTGTGCAGTATCAATCATTCTGGAGTCAACCATTTCCAAATATGGAACTACTTTGATCTACCCCCCCCCCCCCCCCCAAATCGGATATTTGGCGACTTTTTTTTCTCACCAAACAAAATACCCGTTTTTGTTGTTGCCACAAAACTTTTTAAAAAACTCAAAATAGTACAAACTGCAAGAAAATACTAAATTTGGCAACAGCAAAAACCTAAAAGCTGAAAAAACCTTAATTGGCAACACCAAAATAAGAAACAGCAACCCTAAAAAGTCCGTAGGACGTGCCAGATTTGTCGCGTAATTTGGGGGGGGGGGGTATATCAAAGTTATACCCCAAATATTGCACGTTAAATTTGTCCCATTATTAGTTTCTGTCCTTGTGACATCAATGGTGAAAACTCAGTTGGTAAAAACATCTTATGTATACCTAATTTAGAAAAAAATTTGACTATAAACACTTTCTATTTTCTAACTGTTGCCAAAATCAATTATCTTTTTATTTAGTCTTTTAGCGATTATTGGCATAGATGAATCTAAAAATCCTAAGAAAGCACTAAATTTCATACTTACTCCAGAGAAGCCTTGGTTCACATTTTCATTATGATCACCATTAATATTGTTGTTACCAGGCAATAAATTTTTGCAACAATAGACTGAAAATTTAATTATTTAATGGGGAAACTATATGAAATTTACTATTTTCCAAAATAACTTTTTTAAACTAAGCTTTTTAGAAATAAATTATAGCTTATCCTGCTCCCTGTTACTGCAGCTATCTACGGTGAAAAAATGGTTAAAATCGGTTCAGTAGTTTTGAAGTTTACCCCGGACATACGCATACAAAAGTAGTCTTTTATGTATATAGATAAATATCACCCTTTGTTCCATGCTGTCTCTGTCTTCTTACCAAATTTCATCAATTTCTGACCACTCCTTCTTGGTGTTGCATTTTCAATGTCGAGCAGTGTATAAGCAAACTTTAACACTTTTTTTTTTTTTTGAGTTATTGAAAAAATGTTGGTTTGGTCTTTTATAGCATCCCAATGATACTCAAAAGTTTTCTTTAATAGCATCCTCGTTGCATAAATTCTTCTTTAATGTTTGCACTTTTTAACTTATAAGGCAACCTATCTGGAGAATTTCAAAGAGCAGAACCTCAACATCTACTCAATTTTTGCGTCCTTTAACATCTAAAGCAGCTTGGCAGCAGATTCTCAAAGAGTAGACACTCCAACACCTACTCAATTTTTGCATGCTTTAACATGCAAGGCAAATTGTGTACATAATTCCAAACAGTAAATGTCCCAGCACTAGCTTACAGGGTTAGAGAAAAATACTGTTCAACTATCGATGAGATGAAAAGGCGGATATCTGTGAAACATAAAAAAATATTTAATGCATATTGTTAATTAATTATTGGATGATGTTTGAAAACCAAATTAAAACATAAATAAGTGAAAAGAAAATTATTTTCTCAGAAAAGTAGTACCAGAACCTGTTCTGGTGCATTCCAGCACCAAACCCTATATAAAGTACAAGACCCCCATTACCATTTAAAGACTATAAAAAATGCATGCTACCTCAGTAATATCTGCTCAACAAATGAATTCAATAAGTTCCAAACAAATAACTAGGCTTGATTTCATCAACAATTAATCACTCATTGTCATTATTCTACAGTGATTGGAATATCCTAATTAAAAAAGAAGGATATTTTTAACTAAGCATGCAAAATATAGAATTTTCCATGAACAATTTCTGTCCAAGTGATGAAACATCTATTGTTGGCTCGCGTGTTTTTATTTCGTTTCCAGCCTACACTTTTATGGTTATTTTTCGTATCTTATTTTCGGAGAGCAGAAAACGATGCTAAAACTATTTACTTGCTTTTTCTTTTCCTGAAAACCACTTTACGTGATAACATGTTTTGCAAATATGCTATGCTCACGATTTAAGCAATCTTCTACGGAAACAGCAGGACTTTTTTGTTCTCTTTCTCTCCCTCTCTTTTGTCAAAACATTTTCAAAAATAGTCCGTCGCGTACGAAAAATAAATCTAGAAATATTTTGGGAGCTGAAATATTAAGGAAAGGATTGTTTTTCTAAAAATAGCCCAAGAACAGTTATTTCCAGCAATATTTTTCATAAAGTAGGAGCTCGGAGGCTTCAAATATTTTTCACGTAAAAGTTTTTCGAATATTTTTGAGGCTATCATGTATTATGTTAAAGAGTTTTATTTTTTCTATCTTTTTTTAAGAGATATTTTATGTTAAAGAGACTTTTTGTCTGAACCTTTTACCTTGTCCTCCATTTTCAGCCTACCTTTTCATAAAGTAGCAGAAGAGAAAAAAACATGAAAGAGGGATTAATGTGTCTTAACATGAAAAGTTAAGTCAAAATAAGTTTAGAAAATCTCTTGACTTTGAAAAACAAAATGAATCAATTTGCGATTATACAGTGGGGCGGTGGGTGTCGGTTTCTATCTTTGCCCTCCCCCCCCCCCCCCCCCATCTTTCATAATACCGTAAAACCTTGTTTAAACGAACTCCTAAAAACCTTTGAAATCAACTCGTTTAAATAGTACCTCATCTTATCTGAGGAAAAATTAATAACAAACAATAAGACGGGGATCGCGCGGGAAATGTAGTTCGTCTTAGTTCGTTTTAAACGTGTTCGAATTAACGAGGTTCGATTATATCTTTCACGGGAATACAGAGGAGTCTTGACTTAGGGCGCTTTTCAACTTGACGACACGACAACGACGAAAGTCGGACGGCAATATTGCAACGATAAGTACGGTGTCGTGTCGTCTATAGCACTGCTTTTCCATTCAAACGATATCGTTTCTCCGAACGGGTCATTTTCCAACGCATTTCATTTCGAAACAGCACTGTGTTCGGAGGTATATTATTATGGCTGCTCAATTTAACAGATTACAACTACTATATTTGTTTTACCTCCGGAGAAAAAGAAAACAAATTAAGAAACGGTATTGGGTGCACGATATTTTTAAAGAAAGGTACATTGTAGGCGAGTTTTATACACTTTTCATGAAATTGCAAAAAGATTTTAGGTGATTTTAAATATTTTTACTAAATTTACAAAGAATAGTAAAAAGTTAAAATCTGGACAAGGTTACTTAACACAAGTAGTTTAATCTAAAGTGTATAATATATTTTTATAGTTACGAACAATGCTCTTTGAGTTTACCTGTCTCTTTTTTTTCTGTAGAAGATTTGCCGTCATATTCCTCATCTAAAAATCTAAAAACTTCTTCCAAGGCTTTATCCCTGTGAATTTTGTTTTTGAATAAAATATTTCGCTTATCCCATAGACACGGTTGCTGCTCAATTAATTCACACAAAACATTTACGTCAAACTTGACTGCCATGACTACTGTGTTCCTTATTGAAGAAAGTTCAGAATGAAAATTTAATCTTTTTTGAAGCATTAAAAATCGTCTGCGCTACAATTAATGAAACAAAGTACAAAATAAAATGATTAAAATCTTTTATTGCTACATCTTTTATCAATCGTCTGCAAATTGAAACTTAGATTTATTAATGCAGAGATGTCGAATTTAAACGCCATTGCTATAGTTCGAAGAAAGTAAACATATGGATGAATATCGTCCCGATTTTAAAGGCGAGACGGCTGCCATCCGACACGAATGGGACGACAAACGATAGCGTTCGGTCGGAGACGGCACAATCGTCCTAGGATCGGGAGATGGAAAAGCGCATAGCATATTTTAATGCATTTTGCGTGCTCCAATGTCGGATGACGACAATCGCTTACGATTTATCGTTGCCGTGTCGGTAAGTGGAAAAGCGCTCTTACGCGAAGGATGCTTTCACCGACCGATCCCTTGAATAAGCGAAATTAGTGAAATGGAAAATACAACTTTTTGAAAACTATGCATAATTATTTTATAAACACCCTT
The DNA here is from genome assembly GCA_038373865.1 of Uloborus plumipes. Taxonomy (NCBI): domain Eukaryota; kingdom Metazoa; phylum Arthropoda; class Arachnida; order Araneae; family Uloboridae; genus Uloborus; species Uloborus plumipes. Next base: position 44,774 of record JAXGGA010006229.1, read on the forward strand.
CAAACTGTTGTAGACCATTTTCCAACCATTTATTATCATCTGAAAATAACGAATAAACAGCACATTTACAAAGTCGTATTATTCAATAGAATACTATGGAGCGTCTACACTAGGGATTTCAACTTGCAGGGGAAAAAATTCGCCAAATTTAAGTCTTAGATAAAGACTTAATTTTATTAAACTTTAAATGTTTTGCATTACCAAAAAGCTTCAATAAGAAAGCAAAATAATAGTTTTGTAGAATACACAGTTCAAATTTCTATTTGAAATCTACAGCACACATTTAAATAAGAGACTGAATGACAGTGCATAAGACAGTGAGCTCCCAAATTGGAGTTACGTTTTTTCTTGCACAATTTTTATTAATCATTTTGAGAACCAAAAAGAAAATTTTCTTTTATTTGTGTGTGCGTGTGTGTCACACCTACACACAGTGTCACACAGTGTGTGACATCAGACAACTCATCAAGAAGATGAAGAAAGAAGAGTCACTGATCAATTGAACTTCTGCTGGAGGTTTTCTTGGTGCATCACACTAATTTTTCACAGTTAATAGTGAATTTATCGCTGTTTCTCCTACCTCTGTTTTAAGCAGCTCAAGAATATATAACACTCTAACCAGGGCCTGATTACCGAATAGGCCAACTAGTCCGCGGCCTAGGGCCCCCTTAACTTAGGAGCCCCCAAATGGCTAAAATTGTTGTAGTCAATGCCTAAATTTGTTTTATCCTATGCCTATAATTGTGAACCCTCAGTCCAGGGGGCCCCAAAAAAAGTATTTGGCCCAGGACCCCGTGATATCTTAATCAGGCCCTGACTCTAACTTATCTAAGGCAGGAATTCAAGTGAAACACCATTGCAATCGCTTCGAGGCGATCGCAAATTGCAATCGCTACTGGAAGTCGAATTACATTAGAATCGCATCTCGTAACGATTGCAACTTATCCAAATATGGGAATTTGTGATTGCATTGGTGAGTTGCGATCGTCCGTGTTTCACTTGAATTCCTGCCTTAGTATGACAAATAGTGTGCAATTTTACAGCATTTAAACATTCAATTTTACAGATAAAGTTAAATACAAGCAAAAAATTGCGTCAACGAAAATCCCCGAAACTCTTTGACTGAACATATGCGGGAAAAACTGGAGAAATATTGGAATTGAGAGTTTTCAATGAAAAATATCTGCATAAACTAAAGCAGTTCATAAATTCTGGAACTCCCTTAAACTACTTCTCATTTCAACGCTAAAATAATTCCGAAAGTATTATGACATTTAAAGACTTACTTCTCGAACCTTTTCTCGTCAAAATGTTTTGGTTGAATAACTTTCCAATAGCGGATCGTTCAATTGTATGATTGATTTTTTTGCAGATACGATTTTCGAAGCATTGGTTGTAAACACTTCCCCGCTTTTTCTCGCAGCGATTTTTGCAGAACTTTTATTTTCCCTTTCGTTGAATCCGTTTTGACGTTTATTTTTAAAGTGTTTTCGAGACACAAATCTGCTAAAGCGAGATTATTCTGCGTGATTCTGAGAAGTATTAAATTTTACTTGAATTCTGAAGTTCTGATCGTTATATTTTTCTTTTAAGTGTCAGGAAAAAAAATCGTACCGGAAATAAAAGTGCGAATTACATATTTTGTCTTGCGTTAGTTATTTCCATAAATGTTTTTAGTTTTATCAGAGTAACGGGTCTTTCTCGGAAACTAATTCAAATTTAAAAAAAAAAACACTGCGCACTCGACTATACCATCCAGAGACGGAAGATTCAATTGCAATTCATGAATCTGGAATAGGTAGTAACCGAGCTAGAGCAACGCCTCCTAAATACTAAATGCCTGCAACTTTCTGGATTTAAGCACAGAGCAAAATTTCGTCCTTGGTTCACGATACACTGCCATCTACCGGAGTTCTTCGAGCAAGAGAAATTAACTATTGGTTCATTTCTAAATTTAAATTTAAAAATCAACCGATCAAAATATTAAATTCGAATATTGTTTGGATCCATCGCCAATAGCTGCAAAATGCCCTTGGTTCACGAAGCACCGCCATCCATCGGAGTTCTTTGAGAAATTAACGATTGGTTCATTTCCGAATTCAAATTTAAAAATTAACCAATTAAAAAATAACAACGGCATTATCGGATTGCCGCAAGGTGGCGCTTAAAGTGGAACCAACGACTACCGTAGCAAAGCAAATGTACTAGGCATTTAGTATTTAGGATGCGTTGGTCCTAGAGGCAGAAAACATGTTACAGAAGATAAGAGAGCGAAACAAACTGGTAGCTAATGTAAAATTAGCACATCAGTGAGAGACCGTAGCAATGTTTTTAATAGGGTTCGGATTAATGAGGGTTTACTGTACACTGCAAAAAGTAATTTGCTGTTCTTACAGTATAGTACTAAAAGCAGAGGTTTCAGTTTAAAACCAAAAGTGCAGTCATAAACTAAAACTAGCGTTTTTACAGTTTAGTACAGTAAAACTACCGATTTTACAGTTTATTACTGTAACATTAGCAATTTTACAGTTTATTACAACAAAATGAGCTGTATTATACTGTAAAAACAACAGTTCATACTAGCAGCAGAGGATTCCGTTTAAAACTGTAAAATGCACAGTAATATACTGTAAAACTAGCAATTTTACAGTTTACTACTATAAACAGCAATTTAGTTTACTACTGTAAAATCAGCAGTTTTACAATTTATTACTGTAAAATTAGCTGTATTATACTGTAAAAATAACATTCATTTTATACAGTGTACGTACATGCAAAATACCGATAGCCCGATTACAGGTTTATCTGCTACGGCTATTTATTACTGCTCAGAACAGAAAACTCTTTTCGTGAGAACAATGAGCGAAAGTAATATTTAGACTCGTAATAACATGAATTTCATCATCTAGTTCACTTATGTGATCTCAAAACTCAGTGGCCTTCTAACCCACACTGAGCAACACCTGCGTTTTCACGTATAATTATTGGACCGTTTATTTTGAAGATTAAAATATTACCTCTGCAAAGCGAAGTTTTCCGACGCAGAAATGTTTTAGGCAGATTAATCTGCGGGAAGGATAGACATGCATATGCATATGAAATGCTAACCGTCAACTAGTTCTAATATCAAACACAAAGCTTGTTCTGAAGAATAATTATGGTTATTTAATGCTAAGAGTTTTCAGAACGAAAACTGGAATTAAATCGTGTGGTAGTTGAATTTTGCATTAAATATGACTTAATCACAATGGGTTAAATGTATTTTTATTTCTTTATACTTGGTGATGGAATTGTCTAATTACAACAGCTCTAAATAATTTAAAACAGTCTTTATGTGTGTGTATGAACGTGCTAGGATTGACAATATTGTTTAAAATACACTAGTTGAGCAACTATCTAGTTATTTTTGGCGTTTTGGCCCTAGAAAATAATACAAGAATAGACGATAACAAGTGCGTTGATACCGTATGGCAAAAAAGTATAAGGGCATGAATGTGGGGAATAGTGAAAAAACGCTTTTTCCCACATTGGACCTTATATCTAAAAAATCAAGCAAAAAATTTTGTGAAGAAACATGTTTGAAATGAAACACTTCCAAAAATAAATAGATAAATAACATTATAAAATCTCGAAAAAGTTTTAAAATGCATGCATTTTAGGATTTTAACAGCTTGCAGCTTGGTAAATATTAAAGAATAAATTATTCCTTGAAATCACAAAAGAAAAATGCATACTTTAGTCATAGGATACAATTGTTTGAATGTAACCTAAAACTATCACATAGAAAGATTGTTCACTTTAACTCGTACGTGGTCATGACCCTTCTCTAACCCTGCATGCTAGTGCTGGGACATTTACTCTTTGGAATTCTGTAGACAATCTGCCTTGCATGTTAAAGCATACAAAAATTGAGCATGTGTTGGGGCGTCTCGTCTACTCTCTAAGATTCTGCTGACAAGCTGCTTTACATGTTAAAGGACGCAAAAACTGAATATGTTGAAGGTCTGCTCTTTGAAATTCTGCAGAGTCATTCCATGTCAAGTGAACTAGTGGTCCCCAACCGACCATCTCTGATTTGGCTTAGATTTTACAGAGGTGTCGACATACCTATAAAGCTAATCTGTGTTCTAATGTTCTAAATCAAGAACCCAAAATAAAACGTACCTAACTTACGAGCATGTTCACCACTTACGAATTTTCGCCAAAAACTCGTAGAGAAATAGTCTGACGGTTTTCAAAAATTTAACACAGGAAAATGAAAACATCATGTGATAGGACATACTTTCATTTATTATAAGGCGTCCTGAAATTGTCTGGCGATTTTCGAAAACTTATAATAGGAAAATAGGAACATCATGTGACTGGACATGAATTTTTCCTCTCAGTATTCCAGATTTTAGCTCAAAAGTTTTTCAGTAGACGGAGCTGCAAATAGTAAGATCGTAAATCAAAGAAAAATAATGGAAAATTATATCACATCAAAATTACTTTGCAATATTTTTAAAAATCCATTGTTGGATCAATCGCATGTCGTAATTATAGAAAAAAATTACTGATATTTTCCGTGGAAATTGTTTCCAAGTTTCCAATGGGAGTCTGCACATTCGTCACTGATTTTTTCTTCAAGTTTCTCAAGTATTCAGAAATTTTCAGACATGTTACCTTCCCAGGAATTATTTGAACTAAGACCAGAAAATATGAGGGGAAAATTTATCACATGTCTTATGAAGCCATTAGGGCACTTCAAAATGGTTTCTTTACCTTAAGCGTTTTCTCCTTATCAAGTGTTGAAAACCCTTTAGTCAACCAGCATGTAATTACAATCGATTGAGGCCATTTTGAAAATGTTACTTTCAGAGACGTTCCGATGAGAAGTCACTGGAGGTCAGGGGAGGTTGGGAGGTCATTGTGACCTCCCAAAAGCTTTGTTTGGTTTTTTTGGAAAAATTTTTCGACGATTCGGCAAAATTGGGAGCAATGTTGCGAAATTGAAATAAGTTTTCTCTTAAAAACATTTTTTTAATTATTTTTAATGATGCCTAATGTTCCTTCTCACTAGATGTTATGCATGTATCATATGCATGCATGTTCCTATTTTACCATACGGTAAAATTGAAAATTCATTTGGAAAATTGAGAACTTCCACTTCCTAAAAATTTAAGTTCGGAGCCCCACGGATTACTCTTTATGTACAGTACAGTTTACGTTTACAATAAAACTGATGGAAATTCAAAACTGGCTGTAAAATTGCCTTAAAACATGCATAGACAATGAATATTGTTATTCTGATCTTGTACGGAACGTAACAAATAAAATGCTAGCGGGTTTGTTCTGAACGTTATTAATAATAATTACCTTTCCCTAGACAAATAACAAGTGATAGTTAGAAAACCAGCAAATGCGATGCGTAGATAACTACTAAATAATTACCTGTCTTCATTTCCAAAAGAGCGTAGTCTGCCATAGATACCAGCCTGAACGTATAAAAGCGGGAAATGATCATTCAAATAAGCTCATGCAACAGGTTTCGCAGGCAACGAATAATTGACTACTTCAGTTTAGAGCTTGAGGGCAGCCATGTTGAATGAATATTAACCTGTGAAACAGCACAGTGCCGCAAACATAAGCTGCATTGAAAGAGGATTTATTATATGTTTAGCTAAATACATGGAATTCATAATGTATTTACATCCATAAAACCGCAAGCTTGTGGGTTTTTGATTGTTTCAGTGCTATGCAATTCCTACTATTTTTTTATAATCTCATAAAATTTACGATCTAAAATTCTTTTTCTACCGGAGAGTAAGTTAGTTTTTGTTTTATATTAATTTTAATATAAACATATATACATATTAAATCAAACATTCCTTCTTTATCTGAAAGAAATATTTTTCTCGCTTCTGGATCATGCTTAACGAGAAACTATCTTAAATGCGTTTTCGTTCTACTAGAACTTCAAAGTTAACTTATTGAACTTGTTTCGAAGTGAATAAACACCGGGTTGGCCTCTGAATCGGGAAATTTTAAAAAGCATCATTAAAAGTAAATGGAAAGCTTTATTTGGTTAAAATACATAACAAGCTGTAGACATAAAAGGCACTTCGTTTTCTAACTTGAAAACTCTAATTGTCCATAAATATCGTCTTTAAGGTGTCTACAATACCACTAGTTGTCATCTGCTAAAATAGAGCATCACTTGTCGCAGATTTCCTACTGAAAAATTCAATGAATATCTGCCTAAATTCAGCACACAAGTCGAGAGTTGAACTATTGAATTCAATTCCTGTAAAGTTATTGCTATGTGTCAGAAAATTCGAGCTTAAAAACAAGCTAATCACATTGAAACAATTCACTAATGTCGTATTTTAAACATCTTTTCTTTTTCTGTTATTTTATACGAGATGTTAAATAGAGTAAAGCTGCATCCATGATCCTAATACAACATTACAATAAAAACATAGGATTCTGTTATTAAGAACAATTGAAAACCACTGGTTTAAGAGCTAATATTAAAACTGTTTAAAAATTGCTGCTTGTTATAAACTGTGCAAACATGGCACTACATACAATAAATTCTCACAACTCCTGACTTACTCTTTTATCATTCATCAAGCCGCACCAAAACATGTGAAGAACAAATTTTCGTGCGAAAGTCGCTGGTAATGATTTTATGTAACAATGGCGCCTCTCTCGGGAGAAAAATGAAGATAAGCCTATTAAGAGAAATATTGCCTGTAGCGTTGGCAACGGAATTTTCGTGACTCGTCTGCAATACTTGAGATATCATACTTCATCATCCAGAAAGTCATTTCCCACTGCTAACTAGACAAATAGTTGGTTAAAAGAGATCAGAAATAGGGGAAATGTTCGAGTCTTTTTGTCATTAACGCACATGCAAATGGCAATTTTTTAGTCGTCCAAAATGCTGTTGTGATTTTTAACCTAAATGAAATAAAAGGGCAAATTAAACGAGATTTTTTTTTAATTTCGATTCAAATGACGAATAGAAGAAATTGTTTAGCTCCAAAAAAGATACTTTATACAATGAAGTTTTTCAATTCTAAGTTCAAAGTCTTTAATAAGATGCACAAAATTCAAATTCCTGAAATATTCTTTCTGAATGCCTAAATTGCATTTAAAGGTTTTTGAAGAAAAATTATTGTTCCCAAAAGATGGCACACAAAACAGATATATTATGAACGAAATTAGCGTCTGCTGATGAAAATAAACAACAATAAAAAAACACTTGATTAGCAATAAAAAACATACACGTGTTTTGGAGTTACAAGAAGCCTATTTTTTAATGCTAAAAGATGTGAATTTAGAGATGTAAAGTCAGTCGATAAAAACTTCTTCACGAATACAAGGAAGAGCTTAATCTTTTTCTTCTAGAATAGAAGCCACAATTGCAGGATTGCAAATGCCTATGCATCGGTAAATGTGTAGCAAATTTTGAGGGGGTCAAAAGGAAAATAACAATAGAAGTATATGGTCGCAAACACAAGGCTAACGTGCTACATGTACACAAAACCAGAAACTGATGGATACGAAACACGAAACAGGTGGTAATTTTTTTAAGCTCTTCCACGAAAAGATGGCAGGTGAACTGGAAGCGGGAACCGGACCACTTCATTTTTAATAGGTAGGACCAGCGAAATCGCGCGAGCAGTAAAAACTTCACAGCTTGCGCGTTCCCGCTGATCCTACCTATTGCAAAATGAAGTGGTCCTGTTCCCGCTTCCAGTGCACCTGCAATCTTTCCGTGCTCCAAGCTGCACGCGAAGATGATTTTATACAACATTTTAGTTTTGGAAAAAGATCTATAATGGCAGCTTAAAATTGCGTATTGTAACTCTAACACACGCGTCGCAACGATAACGCAGCGATCGATGAAAACTTGTGATTCTGATTCAGAATCGCCACGGTCAGTTCTTTGTTGTTGTGCCGTATTTATTACAGCTGCAGGCTCAAATTTCAACAACTGCTTCAAACCATTCGTAAAAACTAAATTGTTGTGTCAAATCACCAATATAATAATATCCATTCGATACGGTGCTGGAAAGTAGTGGTATCGAAACCGTTTTAATAGGCCGTTAGACGCTGAAGAATTTTCAAATTAAAACTTTAAATAAAATTGAACGAGTTGGAGAGAATGAGTCAGGTCAAAATGTATCTTTGGTGTCAAATTCAAGGGGTTAAACTGACAACATATAAAGAACAAGCATGGCATGTGTTTTTGCAAGTGCATTCTCCCTCAAAATACCTCCCCCCCCCTTTTTTTTAATTTTATTTTAGAGAAAAAGCAAGTGGAATAACTGAAGAAATTGTCCACAAAATACGTTGCTCCTTGAGCTAAAGGAGGGCGTTATGTGAAATTGTGACTTTTTGACAAGGGAGAGGAGAGAGGTAGGAAGAAGTGTGGCATCACCAGACCCGACATTTAAGGGGGGCAGGGGGGGGTCAATTGCCCCCCCCCCCCCCCCCCGGATTTGAGAAATCAATGTATTTTTATATAAGTGGGTGTTGTTTTTTATGTTTTCCAATGAAATTGCATTGTGTTTGGACCCTTTGCCCCCTCCCCCTGGAAAACCTTGAAATTACGTCCCTGGACATCAGCCTTTTTTTATAACAATGTGCTTACGAAAACACAACGTGGCATGTGACATGAGGAGGGGTGAAGTGAAGTGCAGCACTTTGTGACAAAAGGGGAAAAGGGGTGTGAATTTTGTTGAAAAGAATCTGTGACATAACGGCCCCAAACTACGAACTCTATCTGCCAAAACAGTAGCTAAGTCAAGAATATTGCAGAACGTTTTCAAAAACTTTCGTACAAAAAATTTCAATTTCAGTTAAATATTGCAGATAATTAAAAAAATATATCTTCCGTTATATTTTAAACCTTAGAGACGGGGGATTTTTTATCATAGATGAAAAAGAAAAATTATATTTCTGAAAAAGTCAAAAAAGTTTTCTCAAGCTCCGAGACCGATCCATTTAACTTTTTTAAAAAGTTCCCATATGGCTACCCATAAATATTGCGAGAGAGATAGCATCTTCCTACTTCTAAGCTCAAAAAAGATTTATGGCACGAGTAATACACCTAAAGTACATTGTCTCTTAAAAATACATAATTTTAAAACTTTCGGATTGAACCATCTAAAAACTAAAACTATAAATAATGCTTAATTTGCATCGAAGTTTTTTAGATGAAACTTGGTTAAGGTGGTGATACTGCTGCGTAGTTGATAAATTACTCTTATACTATAAATCTTATAACGTATATCTACTAAGTATAAAATGTAATACAGGGGGAGAAGATAAACTGTTACTTATATTCTCTAGTTGTACTTCGCTAAATAAAAATGTCTTCCTCAGTGAGTGTCAATCCCATACTTTAATATACCCCTACTCTACTCCAGCTCTTTTCCATTTATTTTTCGCACAGCAACCACAAAAATCAGTAGTTACTTCGTTAAAAATTTTGCTTCAAAATTTTTCTAACCTTTTTATAGGTAAAACGCAAAATCAAAAAGAAAAACAAACCATCAGCTAATACGTCCCTTAAAGGTGACGTACCTTTGGAAAATTGAAGCATTTTCTAAACTCATTCCACACTTAACAGATCTAATTATCCAATCACACATAACATTTTTAGTTCAATTCAATCATTAACCTTTCCCTCAACTAACTTCTCTCCCTCTCTCTCTGGAGAACCACAGAGCGAAATCCTTGAAAGAATTAATTAAAAGATTAATCACTTTGTTTGAAGTAATTAACTTCCAGTCAGACAGTTTAGCCAAGAACTGAACTCTTTCTTCTGAGTCGTAAATTAATCCTTTTAGCGGTTTAAACAGTTAATGCTACATATAGCTTACAGACAAGGCATCGAATATTCATTCGCGGCTTCCGTTGCGTTTCATTCAATCAGCTGAAACAAAATTTATTTAATAGGTGAGACAATAATTTGTTTTCGAAAATATAGCAGGATTTAAAAGACTTTTTTTTTTTTTTTTGAAGAAATTAAGTCAGAAAAATAAAATGAAATTAAGAAACTATTTAAATTCCTTTCCGATAAGACTTTGGATGTAAATACGTAGATGTATTTAAATTTTTCTAAAAGTGTGAAGCACGATGTATTTGTAAAGGCTATTAAAATTCAAACTACATTATGTTGTTAATGTCAATTATCTTTTGCGTAGAACACATAAATAACAAATAAGTTTAAATTGTAAAAGCACTCAATTCAATGTATTTTATTTAAAAGAATTTTTAAATTTAAAGAAAAAAAAGTTGGCAAAATTGCTTTCTCTCTCTCTCTCTCTCTCGAAAACAACCGTTGAGTCCGATCCAGTCAACCTCGCGAACACATACATACACATATATCCCACTAAAAAAACTCTTCAGCTTTTGTTCTTCAATTTCATTGAATAATTGCTAGAAAAATAATCATAAAAACTCCCTTTATGTGTAACAATTCTACGGAAATTCATCCTATTTTATTTAAAAAAATACTCTAATAACCCATTAATGCCTAGCGTCCCTTTTTAGGGACGGTCCAAAAAAGGGTCTGAATTTCTCCAAAATGAACATTTCAGCCAAATAATAGTGTTCAATTAGTACATTGGTATTAGAGGTGGAACGAAGCTTCGGCCATTTTGCCGAAGCTTCGGTCTGGCCGAAGCATGAGTTGTGATTCGGCCGCTTCGGCCTGAAATTTATGCAGCAAATTTTCTGTTACAATTATCATATAAGATAGTCTTTTTAACTCAAAATTGTTCCTCATGATAAAGCATAACAGAAATTTATATTCAATTAAAAATATGTGCGTATTGAACATTTGAAGCCTGAATGCCTTCAATAATTAGTAAAATATTTATTAACAATATGTTCGTTTAAATATTACATTTCGTTATATTTGTTCAAAAAAACTTTAGTTTTAAAATAAAAGCTATATAAATATACTGCATTGAGTATTTTTCAATGATTTCTAGCTTTGAAACTTTGAACAATGGTAATGATTCTTATGTGTACAAGGGCAGATGTGCAACTATTATGCATCCTGAATTACTTTCTTTTAAAATTTTATATTTTTTGAAATTTATAGGTACACAATTTCAGTTTTTTTTAAATAGATGCATTAATCTATCAACATATATTAACTTATTATGTATTTCATTGATCAAGATTCTAAACAACAAAATCAGGATATAGTAAAACAAATAAGTAATTGTTAATACATAACTTAAAGCTACATCTTATTTATTTATTTTTGTATAAATCAAAATATGAGGAAGGGGTCCAGTCCATTAGTAGCACACATCCACCCAAGATCCGCATTTTAAGTATTTATAATTAAAAAAGAATAAATTCTGATTAGTTGATTAACTTTAAAAAAGATTCATCATTTATACTTGAATTAATAGAATAATACCTGCTCATTTGTCACACAACTTAGAATTATGATGCAAAAAAACCAATGTCTCAGCATTTTTAGGCAGAATCCCGCTTCTTGTCTTCTCGTACACATTACCAGCTTCGAAAAATGTTCTTTCACTGTATACACTGCTACCTGGAGCAGATAAGTAGCGTTTGGCCAATTCTGATAATCCTGGAAAATTGTCTTATTTTCCATCCACCAATTCAGTGGGCAATTTTTCCTATTTAAGAGTGGCTTGTTCATGTATAGTTTTAGCTCTTTTTCTTTAGGCAACGAAAGTTCTATTACTTGTGATTCATTGCTTGTGATTTTCAAAACTCAACCTTGGAATGAATAGTTTCTTTGAACTTGTGACATTATTAAATAATCCTCTTAAAATAAATACCAAATGAAAGACAAGTAAAAAAGAATGCATGATACTATTTTTTCGAATTCACCAAAAACTGAAGCATTTTGCATTAAGAATATTAAGATATTTATAATATATAACACAACGTAAATAGTAGTAGATTGGCTAGTTCTATGGTATAATACATGATCATATCAGTTGTTTTATTATAAAACATCAACTGAACTGCAGACTGAGCTTTTCATGTTCCAAGTAGAGCTTCCTACTACTAATTTACAATACAAAATAGTAATGTCGTCTTTTCTTGTACTAGCATTAGAAAGCAAAACAAAACAAGAACACTTTTAACTAGTGAAATTAATTTAATGAATGAGTAAGCTGAAAATGTTGTGTAATACTAAGAACATTAAAATAAAAGCAACCAAAATAAAAGTAAACTTTAATTAATGAAATCAATTTAAGAATGCTACAGTAAGCTGAAAATATTGTGTAACGCTAAGAATTAAGAATATTAAAACATATGGAGAAAAGTATAAAACTCTACGCATTTATTATGCATTTAATCCAAAAACTTCAATATGTGCGCCAGCCGAAGCTTCGGCCATTAGTTGACCGAAGATTCGGTATTCGGCGCTTCGGCCAAATGCTGCTTCGTTCCATCTCTAATTGGTATTGTTTCAATTCGTTCTTTACAGATTGCAGAACATAACCATTGTAAAGTATGTTCTGTAGCATTTTTAATATGATCTTTATCAAAAATGACATCGTTCACAATATCCAGAAAAAAAGCTAAGTTTTCAAAGTTATTCCCAGCTTCCCAGTTTATGTCAATTGCTGATTTTTTTTTCTTATAAAATGTCTTTTTAAACATCATATCGTAGGCAGAAAAAAATTTTAGTAAAAAAGAATGTACCCTCTGCGGTACTCTATCGTAACTTTTAAGGGACGATTTTTCTTTCCTTAATAAAAAAATTATTTTTTACATAATATTTTCTTTCATTATTTTTTCTGTCAATTAAACATAGTTTGTAACCAGTATACAAAATATCTTTGGAAAAAAAATGTCAGGCATTAATGAGTTAAACTGCAACGAATTCAGATGTACACTGTTAAAACTACAAAATATAAACCAATTTATCTTTTACCGTTTTAAAGAAATTGGACTCTTCCAACTATTTATTTCTTTACAAAATAAACCGTGAAAATCAGTTTTGAATTTTGATTTATTATTTGCTAGCTGTAAAAGTAAAAACTAAAATGTAGAAACTACCTTCTCGCTAAGGGAAAAGAACAGGATGGCCATAATAACAGATTTACTTTAAAGTTGTCTAGGGACGAAAATACACCTCAGGCATTAATAAAATTTCTAGTAGAACGTAACGAAGTGATGGAAATTAGTTAGAGCGAATTTAAAAAAAAATTAGAGAATTTTTCTAATGAATCACACAAATTCATTTTGTATCCCTTTTCCAGCGTTAAAAGCGCTTATAGAAATATGCCTTACAATTCCAAATGTTGCAAAATATTCTAAAAAAATAACAAACAGTCAAGTAGCTTTATGTATAAAAAAAAAGAAAAAGATGATTTCAGCTCTTTTGGCACCATCCGAAGGCAATTCCACGCTTTAGTCAGAATGAATAATAAAACAAAAAACAAAAAAATGATGCAATACACCGCCAACTCGTTCATTTCGATCCATGGACTGCAGTTTCGGGCTTATTATGCCCTCATCAGCATGGAATACGAAAGTGAACGAGTTGGAGGCAAAAATCCTCTTATAGAGCGAAGAGAGCCGAAAATTTTCGTGATTCCGTGTGTTTTTTTAATTTGATATAGGATAAAATAAGCATAAGATGAATTGGGATTTCAGTATTTATACTTTACAAAGATTGTTTAAAATGTATTTTTGATATTGAGGACAAGATGGGTGCCACTTGTCGCAAAAGCCCCCTCCCCTTGCAGTCACTGCGTTTGATGGATTAAATATAGTTTAAAATGCATGAAGATTTTAGAGTCAATATTTTCTTGAAACTCTTATTTTGTGCATTTTAGGTGTCGCCCCAAGAGCGGTGTTGTGACCCGGCTCAAACGCTTCTCCGTATAGTGATGCCACTGCATTTCAGAGATGAAATATAATTTCAAATATGACAGTATTTCAAAATTTATGTTTTCAAAAACCCTTAAAAACATCAGTCAGCTCAAATGCAACTCTAGTGAGAAGAATGTGTTTGATAGATTAAATATATTTTAAAGTGTGAAGGAAAATTTAAAATTGCATCAATATTGTTCAATTCAGTTTAGTGTCACACTTCAGAGAGCTATCACCGGGTCAACCCCCCTTCCCCCGTCGTGATTGTGATATTGCTGGATTTGCTAGAGTAACTGTAATTTAAAATATTGGGGATATATTTCAGAATTCAAGTTCAGTGCTCGCCGCTAATAAAATCCCTGGATTATAAAATTAGCCGCTTTACAAAATCAAATCTGGAAGAGCAGAATCATTACTATAGCAAAACATGTTAAAACCTTTAATAAAATCATTAGCACCGTTTTATAAAATCAAGTTTTTGGAGATTATACAGGGGTCATAGCAGGGAAAAATATATATATAGGAGTTTCAAGGAAAAAATATAGGAGTTTCAAAAATATATGTAAAGAAGTTTCAAAGAAAATATACATGATCCGTAGCGAATTATATCGGAATTTCGAGATATAGAATACTAATATGTTTTGCAACACATGTTTAAAAAAAAAGCACCCTTCTCAGTAAGATTCTACACTGCATAAAATTATAGTAATATGAAGAGTTGCAGTTCAACTTTTGTCAGTTCTTCCCTCTTTTCAATGAGCATTTTGTGTCCTGACCGCAAAAGAGCTTTTGCGGAACATACTTCAGCCATATTATTCCTCTTAACCGCAGTTGTTAGTTTCATATTGGCTTCTCCAATTAAATGGTGACTGTTATCCAATGCTTTTTGCAGCTGTTTTTTCTTAGCTTCTAAGCTGTTTACTTCATCATCATATTTCTTCTTTAAATTTAGAGCCTCTGTTTCTTCTTTTTTATTCTCCTTTTTTTATTTTCGTTTATTTATTATTTATTTAACAAGTTTTATTTCTCTGAATACAATGTTTTTACAATTTTTTTAATTTAAATTCCTAATTCTTTTTAATAAGTGAAGTTAAAAATATTAAAATCAGTATTAAATTAATACTACTTTTTAAAAATAACTTACTTTATCTTTAAAAATCATGGGGTGAAAGTGCATAAGCCTTGTTTAATGCTGCACTCGCGTATAAGTGCGGGAAAATAATACTTTTTGTGATGCATTATTAGCTTTTAAAGTATTTTTATTGCGTCTCAAAGCTTTAAAAAGTTTTTAAATGTATTTAGTTAAATGCAGAAACAGCTAAGTGGCAGCTGATAACTTCACATAGGATTGAAAATGCTAGAAAAAAATGTTGTGATAAAAAAATACTTTTTTTCTGCTTTTTCAAAAGTCATTTGTTCATTTTTTAATCTGAAGCGAACTTACTGACGGAGTCTTGTTCCTCTAGCGTTATTTTAATTTGTAAGCAAATATATTTCTTTTCAGTTTTTTTTTATGGAGATTAACCTGAGTTGTTACAATGCTAGTGAGATGAAATTTCGAAAAAAAAAATGCCCACAATTTTTGAAAAATCTACAAAGACATCTGGCGGCGAAATTCCTTACCCCTGTCCCTCGCTTTTTGAGGGAAAATTACAGGCTGGTGTAGAGCGGAGCGTCCAGCCTGGTAGGTTACGTCAGAGCTTACAGCCTTCAAACATATACATCAGTGCAGTCATTTAGTGAGCTAAATCGGAATTAATCTGCAAATTTTATGAGGAGGAAAGTAGTTTTTGCATTTTTGGGCAGTATCTAACATCTGATGAAAAAAATATAGGAGTTAGAAAAAAAATATAGGAGTAAGTAAGAAATATAGGAAATATAGGAGAATATCTGAAAAAATTGAGAAAATATAGGAAATATAGGAGATATAGGAGGACTATGAGGCCTGATTACATGTTAAAAACAGGGGGGTGGGGAGAGAAAATACGCTTTTCTTGTCTGAATAAAACCAGAATTATCTTTCTCTTCAAGATTACAGAGGTTGACAGTTTACATCATTCAGTTTGAGTAAAAATTGTTCGCTAGGAAAACATGCCTTAACGTCAAGATTTAAGAAGGATCTTTACTTTCAAATTATGTTTCTCAACCGACAATGAGTCGATATTTTAAAACACTTGTGTAATTTCAAAAATGTACTTTTTACAAATGCGTTAAATTCAAATTGTGTTTTAATTAAATGAATTTTAAGTATAGATAATAGGTAATAAATTTACTTTTTTATTTTGTTTTCACTTTAAAACTTTTTTTTTTGTAATTCTATATATGCTGATTTATAAAATCAGCCGCTTAATGAAATCATATATCCTCGGCACAAATGTGATTTTAATAAGTGGCGGGAACTGTATATTTTCTATAAACCCGAAATACCATTTCGGGTGTCGCACACCAGACGAGTAGCACCCGTACTATACATATAGATATATACAGAGATAGATATATTATTCTGTATATGAGATCTTTAACGCTTCTGATCAAATATGCCTATTTGAATCTGATGGTTTTGTCAAGTGTCACACTGTACATAAAACTACAAAGTAGAATTCGGTTCACACTTGTAGGCAGAGTTGTAGTTGGGGGACAATGTTTATGGAAATTCACCTCTTGGGGTTTTGGGAAGTTCGTCAAAGTAAAATGCTGTTGGAAACCGAATTACATTAAATTTGCCTAACTTTCACAATGTTGTTATTGTCGTGCCTTTGTTAATAATCACAATGAAGATATGGGATACCACTGGCTTAAAAGATTGGACTCCTTAGCTAACATAGAAGGCAACCAAAGAAAGAATTATAGCAAAAGAGAGGAAACAAAAACTAGGGATCTGTGGGAAATCAAACCACACACACACTCCAGGGTCCCCCGCACCTCCCACTACACATGGTTTAGCTCGCTGCATGGGCCCGTGAAGAGCGTTCAGTTTTTTTTATCCAGACCAGGAACCAAGCAATCCCTAGTCCAGCATCCCCTGAGGTATTGATTAGGAATGGAAGCTTGGTGGATTTAGTAACCACAACCAATATTTCACATGCTACAGTCATCATTAGTGAATACAGTGTTCGTAACCGGGACTCTCCAGTTACGAATCTGATGCCTTAACGATCAAGCTATCACAGCCTGCTAGAAATCGAACCCACAACCTGACATTCAAAGCAAAGCTTCTACTTCAGAGCCACAGAGCTTTCTGTCACAATAGCAAACCATATAATAATAATAATAATTTTCACTCACACTCGCCAAAGACCCGTTTATAGGGTCTGTGTGGCGGACATTCGCAACACAGTCATACACACAGAGGAAGGACGAGGACGGAAGTACATCCATGCCTGAGTCGGGATTCGAACCAGGGGCCACCTCATCACTGTCAGACAAATGTTGCAGTATTTCAAATATATACTTTTAAACATATATTTCAGGAAATAGCATTCTTTTGCGCCCCCTACTACCACCAACCTACACCAACTACAGCATTGCAGTAGGTGGTGTATTGCATGTTTCTGTCTTAGCCCTGGCTTAAAGGCAGAAACTTACTGCTTTATACAGCATTGCTCTTAGGAAAACAAAGGCTACTGATCTACTATCTTTGAATGTCATAATTTTTTTTCATAATAAAGTTTCTCAAGCATAAATTAAAAGAAAGACACAAAAAATTCTGAAATGAAACTAATTAACCAAGAACAATTTTTAATAATCAAAAATTTTTTACAGCTGTACACATTTCCTTAACAAAATATGTTACATGTATCACAAAATATTTACCATACAAGTATTCTACAATTTATAAACTAATATAATTAATTTAAACAACATAATGTACTTTGTAACATACAATTTTTACAGTGAAATATTTCATTTCACATAAAGAAGTTTGTGATCTTCTCAACAATCAGCCTTTGGCTTAATAAATACAACAGCCATTGAAGAAAGAACAGTTTGAATTCATACAAATAGTGTCAGACATCAGTTTTTATTTCAATTTTACACCACAAATCTGTGTGTTAAGAAGACAAAAATAGAAAATTGCATACTAAGGACTGAAAACTCATCTGGGTAAATCAACTTAAAAAATGCCAGCACCTCTTAAAATATTTTAAATGAAAAGAGAAAAAATTTAAGGTTGGATTTCATTTTTAAAAAGACAGTTAAAGGATATAAGGATGATGATCACACAAATCGTGTTTATTCCCTTTCAGGCTCAACATTGGGTAGAAATATTGCTTGTTTAGAACTGCTTTAAAGCTCATATAACATGATTCAAATACTGTAGTACAATCCAAATTCAAATATAGTAACATGTTGTGACCAATTTTTCATTTTAGTATAATTCAAAAGAAAATGAACAAACATTACTTTTTTAACTAAGTAGTTCATCAACTTTAAACAGATTACACCCCCCCCCTCCCCAGAAATAAAAAAACAATGTAAAAAGAATATACTCCCCTGCTAATCATAGAAGTGGTATCTGCACTGAGTTATTGTTAGAGTGGTTCCTTGTAACGCTTTTAACTAAATACATTGATTTATGGTAATTTAAGAATGGGAAATGGTTCTGAAAAAGTGGCATTGGAATCAAATACATGCAGGTGTAAAACTTTAAAAAAAAAAAAAAAAAAAAAACAGTTTCTCATTTCGAGTTCAGCTGCAGGTATGCTTTTTGTGCACAGCACAGCACAGCACAGCAGTATAGCTTTGCTACATTTTAAGTGCCTTAATTAATTAAAAAATGAGTGCACAGTGAGCACATAAAAATACATTTCAAAAATAGAAGCTCCCGAGAAGCCAAGCATGAATGGCAAGCTGAAAACAATGTCATTCGATTACTGCATGCTGAGGAGCACAATGCAGCAGTAACGTTTTGATGAATGAGTAATGGGTATGGAAAAACTTTCTTATATAACCCAACAACATAAGAAAATGGTGTTGAAACTTTAAAAAAGGACATACAGATGTTGATGATACATGCTGCCCAGCACAGTCCAGACTTGGCTCCTATATGTTTGCTCACACAAAAATATGGTCACATTTAAATATATTTGGAGGACTAAAATTTCGCTCACACTAGCCAAGAGAATTACCTAAGTGGCTGCCTTCTACAACAGGGGTTGAAACAAGCATCTGAATTAGAATCAAGACGGTATAGAGAAAAAACTGGACAACATAGATAAATATATCAAATAAAAGTTTAATCTTCACTGTGGTTTTCATGTAGTCACCGATCTGACCATGAAAAAAAAAAGAACCTTGCATTGTGTAACTTCACTTAATTCACATTGGCTACTATTGCTATTCAAAAAATATTGCAGACAATAAAAATGTTACATTATGGAGAAATATAACATTTCTTTTTATTTTATATCGCATTCAGTAATTTTTGAACCTCTGAATTCGAGCTTAAAACAGATTCACTTTTTTTTTTGTAACATTTTTGAACACTATTATGTGTAATACACCGCCTGCATGTTTCTGCTTTAGCCCTTGCTTAGGAGCGGTTACTCACTGCTTTATACTATTATGTGTATCAGAAGCATGCCAGAAAAATCACTAATTTAATCAACTTAAGCACTATGAATAATATACATACAGTACATTCAAAAATGGTTCACACAACACTTTAGAAAAAGAAAATAAAATAAGATGTTCAACAAATTCTGTACACATGTAATCATTCGTACATTAAAGCCATAAAGTATTTAATGTGTTGAAAATACTAGCCTCTTTTCCTCTTTAAAAAAAAGTATAAATAATATATATTTTTATTATGTATAAAAAAGTAAACTAACAGAAAAGAAAAAGTAATAAGAAACAGCCTTTTGATTTTTCCACTATGCTGCAATTTTGAAATCAATTTTTCATGCATTATATAACCTGCCCTCATAACAGAAATTAAATGCATTCTATATACAAAAAAATTCAATCTAATATTTTTTACTCTGCAACTTGTTTTACTACATGTAAAACAGAATCTATAAATTAATGGAAGAAAGTTAAATCAGTTCTCTTAATTGCCCTGAATTTTTCATTTTCCTTCACAAATATGAACACTGAAGAACATGATCCTATAGGTTTTCAATCCTTCACAAAATATCAATATTCTTTTTCTTCAAAATAGATCAGATGAAAACAACATGCTTTAACACAGATAGGCATTATGTTCATTTACATTTCCTACAGATGAGTTATACCTACTGATGATGCAAAGGAAAATGGCATAATTGAGGAACTTTTTTGAATGCTACATAAATAAATGAATATGCAACTCATTTATTACTTCAACTTTTTTCAGAAAAAAATTGCAAAATTATTTATCGCAAATAAAATATGCATCTTTTTAAATATCAAATTTTAAAATAAACTTATTACCATTTGCACATACTGAGAGAAAAAAATTACAGTTCATGACATACATTAATTCTTAAAGCATTGAAGTGTGCAAGTTGAGCACAAAAAAAAAGAAAAAAAAAAACTAATTAAAATACATAATATTCACTGAACAATATTATGCAGTGTAGGTTGATACAAAATAATGAAGCATTATAGTAGTTAATACATTACTAATGTGTAAGTCAGGATTTAAAAAAAAATAACTATTTTTTTTTCAAAAAGTCATTAATAAAAAATAGCTCCAGCCAATGTTTAACAAAAATAATAATAATTAAAAATGTCAACAAAATTTTCAAAACAATGTTTTCATAAGACTACCTCTCATGTGATGCACAATAGCCATTGCTAAAACAATGCGAAGGTTCTAATGTGATTTTCAAAATAAATATCATTTTAAAAAATGAAAGAAAATAATGCATAACATATTTTACAAGGTGCATATCAAAAGTTAAAACAACATCCAAATTCGGATAATATGACCACTTTCTTTTGCACAATACAGAGGCACGACATAATTTTATATCAATGGGATGAAAGAAATGGGAATAATTTACTTAAAGACCAATTCTGTTTTGTCCGTAGAGATCCATGATGGAAGTGTGATCATCCCCAAGCTCAAGAAACTGTGCATAGATGTCTCGACTGCAATCTCCTTTGGCATTGAAGAGGAATTTGTAATAGCTACCATCAGCACATATTGCTAAAAGATAGATTGAAAAGAATTTGAGAAAACCGGAGGAGAATTAAAGTGTACAGAAATATAGATATTGCAATGGATTAAAGTAATGCAGTTTGATACATATCTTGTAAACAACACAACTTTTAGATATTAAAATTCAGAATACTAAAGAGTAATTAGATAATAAAAAGCACAATTGAACAAAAATTGAATAAATACCTTTGTGTTAAAAAACTAATAAAGGTTCTGATTTTTTGCATTAAAATTTGTTGTTTTAAAAAAAGGGGATTCCTTGTAACCGAGGAATCGTGTGTCTGAAGTAATCTGCAATTTTGTGCAATATTATGTTGAGAAACCTTAACTTTAAAAATATAATGCTCAATAAAATATAAAAGCTCAGTTGCAATGTCAAGATAAATGCAGTTCAACTTGTGTTAACACTAGAACGGGGGAAGGAGTCAATTCGACCCAAAGCAAAGTTTAATTTACTCTCACGGAAAAAGTAGGAATTGAAGAAACATTTCCTTTTATGAGTTTTGATAACTTGAGGTAAAGAAATATTTGCAAGATTTGAAAACCTGGGACATTAATAGTGTCTGGATTATTAGCACTTATACCTAGAGCCACAGTATGGGTCAATATGACCCATATGAAATGTTGAAACACAAACGGCGAAAATGTACATTCTCTCGTAAACAATTGCAGTAGACCTCTACCTCCTTTTAGAATTTCTGAAATGGAATTCATAGACATTCATTTAGAAAGGGGGGGGGCAATCCCCATACCCCTACCGATTTTGAAGAATTGAAGTTTTTACAGCATGGTTCTTGTTGTTCTCAAATAAAATTTGCTTTGCGCATACACCTTGAAAAATTAAAACTTGGGTGAGGGGGCAGCCACTTCCCTGGCCAATCCAAGGAACTGTAACATAAGCATTATGATCGGTTGGTCATGAGTACTATAATTGGTTTGAAACGCAAGCTATGCTTGAACGGGAAAAAAACTACATGGGAAACATTTTACTTGGTTATATAAGAAAGACTACCATAACTATCCTATCCAGAAAGCTATAAAATATTTAAAACAAGTATCTATGAACTATTTAGAAGGTCATGGTAATGATGGAAATGTTTTGATTTTGAGTGGTTGAAAGTAAAGATTACTGTTAAAGCTCTTACAAATTCTGTTCCTTCTCATCGCAAAAGATATGACAATTTATCAAATTAATAAAATAATATTCTGAGAAAAGATACATATACTTAAAGAAATTTTTAAAACAAATCAACAATAGCATTCAAAGAGGGAAAGTAGGAATTTGGAAAAGAGGAGAGAGTTTCGAACATCTTTGAAATTGCAGCAAAGGATACTATTTTTGAGAGAAGTTGGGGGACAACACCCAATACTAATACCCAGCATTATCCGCAAGTAATTCAAGTGCTTTTAGACTTTTTATAAATAAATTGGCACAAAGGGTAATACACTAAAGATGAAACATATTGGCTTTTGAATAGCATTAAATTAAAGGGAAAGGGATTCCGTAAGAACCCAAGCACTACGACCACTGATCTTCTGTATTAATAAATAACATTGCAAGAAATAAATGCTTTTATATCAATTTTATATTGCATTTAGACCGTATTATAGACTGATGAATCCCAACAAGGATGAACTATAGTCCTTGGATGTTGGTTGTGGCAGACTGATCAATAAGGCAACAAATTCATAACCAGGGGATATCCTGGGTTCGATCCCAGGAGATAGAAGCATTTCCTTTCAACATTTATGGGAACAAAAATATGCCTTCAGCGGGAGAAATGATAAGAAGACACTGATCTATATTACGCTTTTCTCTACAAACCACACAACTTTTCAGAAGTAAACAATAAATTAGGTAGCTGAAAAAAAGAATTGTTTCGGCAATTTAAGTATAACAGCATTCCTTGGCAAATTAAAATTCAGACAGGAATTTAAATGATTTGTCTTTCCACCTAAATTCCAACCTTTTAAAAGCAAAATAGTGTTCACAGTAAAAAAAAAAAAAAAAGAGTATCAAATTGTCCTTGAAATCAATAGGCAGCTGCTTTGCAAATCTTTAAGTGATTGATAATACTTTACAATGAAGCCTTTTCATATGTGAATGATAATTAAATTGCATAATTAATACTCAACTTAGTTATAACTTATTCTGATGTGTATATTAATATATTCTGAATATTATTTCATATTTAAGAAATAAATCTGGCTAATTCCAAAATCGTAATAATGCAGGACCCCTGGTACCAAGGTGGGCATTTTTACTGTCTTCAACTGACCATAATGGTTAGATTATATATATATATATATATATATATATATATATATATATATATATATATATATATATATATAATGGAAAATTCATTTTTTTACACATTTTGGAGATTCATGAACTCAGTAAATATTTGGATTATTTTCTTGGTTTAAGTTTCCGGTTACTGTGGAAAATTAAATTCAATATTTTTAAAACATAACAACAGCAGTGTAAGGAATTTGAAGTAAAAGAAACTACTATTTTCGCTTACCAATCACAGAATTTGGTTCAGTTCCAAAAGCACAGATACAGTGTGATCCACCAGGCACTTGAAACCGAGAAAAACTCCATACAGAGCTAAAATATTTGGGTAGAAAAGAAGCAGATGCTAAGCTGAAAGAAAAAAAGGAGTTTTGTTTCATTAAAAATTAAATTATGCTTCTATGATTCAATGACACACACATAAACAAGAAATAAATATTGTTCTTGCAGCAAAAAAACAGTTTTCAATATTAGAAATGAGAGAAAAATTTTAAACCAACTGAATCTAAAGCATTATTGCCATTATGTGTTAAATAAATTTCTATTTAAAATGAGAAGCGAATATTTTCGATCTGAGCTTTAAGAGATGATCCTGCTTTCTGTAATTCAATCGGATTAACATACAGAGCTCTAAGATTTTATTTTAATTTCTTTGCTGATTTCCATGCAATGAATTGTACAGTAGATACATGAACCCAGATTTTGGTATTTTTACACTTGTTATACATCAAAGAGGGTTAATGTTGATTTTTTTAGCGTTGAGGTAAAAAGAATTGAAGAAAAATTGAGAGAGCCTTTTAATTTTCGAGTTTGAGAAATATTTCCGAGTTTTTGCTGCACATGAACAAGTGAATTTAAACCTCACTTTTTACGCTTAAGTGTTCCACCTATTTGTGAGTACATATGACCTTTGTTTCTATGAAAGTTTCAAACCTTTCTAAAATGCTTTTTTAAACAATTGTTCGGTAAGTTTTTACTTCAGCTATGTTACATTGGATAGTGGTCTAAAAATCGGCAAATTCCTATATTAGTAAATGCACAGGACCTGTGGTTGACAAATTGGAGATCCTATACTAAAATAATAAAAATTTTAAGCAAGTTTAATTGAAATGTTTCAACAAAATAGAATTATTTTACTGATGGAAATCACTAGATACCATATTTGAACTTTAATTAAAGGAAAGTTAACTTCAACTGAAAGACAAAAACCCATCCACAATTTTGTTTTAAAGATGGAATTATGTCCACAGTATTAAAAAGAAAGGCACTCATGAATATAATGAACCCTAAGTAACACTTAGCACAAAGGCAGAATTTTTTCTCACATTAAAAGAAAAAATAATACAATACAATAAATGGGAATTTGTAAAGATTTTTTATCAGTTCCCAATGAAAATTTTACCACAAGAAGTACATTGATATTACTGAAATTAATTAAAGAAAAACTTACATGTATTTGAGATCAAAGGAAATTTTTTAATCTAAAATCAATATTTTTCTTTGTATTTTTTACCTGGATTGTTTATTTCTTTTACTATCTTCAACAGCAAAAATATGAACAGTACCATGATCACTGGAGACACAAATGAGGGATGAATCAAAGTTGAAATTAATACTGGAAGAAGTACAAATAGTAAATTATTTTTTACTTATTTTTCATACAATACAAGTGAAAACAGTAGAGAAAATAAATTAGTTTGTGTTGCAGAAAGTTTTATTTGTTTCAAGTCAACATCAATAATCAAAACTCAAGATGACTTATCAGTTTCCTAAAATATTTGACATCTCTATTTGAACTAACATCATTCAATAAAATGTATAATATATGTTCTATAAGGCTTCAGTAAGAACAGCCAAAACACTTAACAAGCCACAATATAGATGTGCATCTTTAGGCATGTCTTTACCAGTTTATGATGCTCCACTGAAGCTTATTAAAAAACAAATGTTTTTATTCAATTGAAGATAAAGCTCAGTTCTCATTAATTACCAATGGAAGGCTATCAAAATATTTTCATGACAATTTAAGATGACAAAAAAGATGTTTTTAAAGAACTAAATTACATAAGGAAACCTTTGTTCAAAAACTGAATATAAGAGCACCTTGTTGTAATGCAAAAAAGAAAGAAAAAAAGAAGTATATTGCATTTAAATATTTCCAGGTTACAAGGAGCTCTGTTTGCAATGCACAAAAGAAAAGTTTCAACAGCTTTCACTGTGATAGCTGCTTCTATCCAAAAGCTCAAACTATTATACACATTAAAAAAGAGGTTTCTCCCCCCTAAAACTCGTGTCAACTTTATAAAGCTTAGATTTGCAAAAACATTTAATTCTTTCACATTTAAAAGTAAATTCCATTTACAACTATAGCAGCAAGGAAATTTTTTCAAAAGAAAAGCACATTTATAATTCCTATTTAAAGTTGTGTAATACTGCACAAAAAGTTTGAACATTAAAGAAAAAGAATAAATTACATACCAATAAATATTTGCTTGATTAGCTCCTCTCCTTAATTCATTTAATAAACTTCCAGAAGATGTGTCAAATATTCGAATTAGAGTTCCCTAAATAAAGAAAATTTTAACTCTTAGTACACAATAGAGCCATTTTTTAAAAGGTGCAAATAGTTAACCCTACACTGCATGGTGTTGCCAATTGGCTACATGGACAATTTGTCCTCCTTATGAATAGCAGAATGTAGTCATAAGGCAACTCAATGCATAAAAAGTAAGTATTGGGTATATTTAAAGCAATTATCACCATTTATCCTCCATACATGGCAGCACTGGTCTGTTACATGCTCTTAAATGAATCCATATGGATAGCTTTTAAAATCACTCAAACTACCATGTTTCGAAATTATTTTTTACAATGAAATATTTTTCTTCGTCTTTAACAAAAAATAACATGAATAAACTAAACATTTGTCTTTCGTTTAAGATGCGTTTTACATCAAAATAATTATTTGGAAAAAATCTAGGACATAATACACGTCTGTAGCCATTTGGCAACATTATGCAGTAAGCATCCAAAGAACACTTCGATTCATCTCTATAGTTCATGAAGAATGTGCTTTGTTTATGTTAAACGCTAGCTTCTTTCTCTTTTTGGAAGGTATAATATAATCAAGCGGACCCAAAAGTGGTACTTTCGGCTGTTCTACCGTTTATAAGACCTCGCAATTATCAATGCTTAGTTGATGTTCAACAGAGTGAACAAACAAAAAATCAATAGGGAAAAGCCTTTAAAACGTGTTCATTTTAGATTTCAGTTCGCACAAACATTGTGCTTA
>JAXGGA010006230.1:0-71386 GCA_038373865.1 Uloborus plumipes
TGAATGGGGCCCTGAAGAGTGCTCTGTTCTTTTGATCCGGACTAGGAGCCGAGGGAACCAGTGGTTAAATAAACCCCCAAAGGTATTGATTCACTTGGAGGACATAGTGACCACGAGCATTTTTAACATCCCCCAGCCACCATTAGTGAAGACGGTAATGTTTGATCGGCTAGGATCGAACTCGAGAGATCGATAGAAACTCAACCCTGGAAAACCAACTCTGAACCTCAATAATGAATAATTTTCCTTCTGACACTTTTTGGCTTGCTAACTCTTTTACCTGCAACAGAAACGTTAAAACAAACACAAGCAAAATGGTCAAGAACAATAGTAACTACAAATGAAACCACCACTGTTTTAAACAATATTACAGTCGACACTCGATATAACGACCATCTCTGTCCCATAGAAAAAGGTCCTTATAACGAGTGGCGAAGTTAGAGGTAAAATAGGGCTATAGGGGTACCTAATAGAGATGAAGTTGGGACTTTTCCCACTGGTTGCCATAAAATAATGGGATGATCTTTATAATGTGTACACTGAGCGTCGACTGCATAGCACTTTTTGTTCTACCTATTATTAACCCACAAGTTGCACAATAATGAAAAAAGTTCAAACAGATAGCAATCCAAAGAGTGCATTGAGAATTTTTTGATGCAAAAATCATTTGCCTTCATGCTTCTGTCAACGAGATCATAAAAACTTGAAAGTACTTTATTTTCTGGCAGATAATCTGTAGCCCATATGTGTTTAAAAGCTGAATTTTAATCCCTATAATTTATGATGCTCTTTCAATTTCTACTCGTTGAAAGTTTAAAATTTTTACTCTTGTATGGTTTTCTGGTTAGTAGAAAATACTTATTAAATTCTTGAATGCAACTAGAATGATTATTTAGTACTTGGGCTAAAAGAATTGAGCAGCATTTAAACAAATTTCATAATTTTTATCCTTCTGATAGTTATAAGTATTTTTTCTTAGAAAAAAAGAGCACAAGTTGCAAGAATTAATATAGCACTGCCTAATCGATTAACGGATAAACGGATACCCCGCTTATATGAATAAAACATCCTGGAAGCCATGCCATAGACAATGTTAAAGATCCCCTCTTAAACGAATACCCAGTTTAATCAAATATTTCTTGGAACCGACAGGATTCGTTTAAGTGGGGCCGACAGTAATACACATACTAGTAAAATAATTATTTAAAAAAGCTTACTTTAATTTTACTGAACTTTTAACAGCAGCTTTTTGCACCAGCTTCCCTCTTTTAGCTTCCTTTTTAACAATATACTCAGGATCAGAAACATCTGAGCTGGAATCCTCTTTCCTATTAATTTAAAACAGATAATAAGACACTGAAGTAAATCTATATTTGATTCAAAATTGAATACAAGAATTAAGCGCAACACTCTTACAGCTCTGACTTGTATGAGCTTCCTTGAACACCTTTTTCAGAAATTTCTTTTACTATCCTTAGTTGAATAACAGGTTTTCTTTTTAAAGTGCCTGGCCTGTCACTACTGAAAAGGTTAAGGATATTAATAACTGCAATCAAACAGCACATAATTAAAATATTTTTTTTAGTATTTTTTGTGCACTCCTCCTAACATCAACAATCACCATTTCTGGAAATGTCACACGTAGACTAAATTCATAAACTCAGACTGTCACTTGAGTGTTCAAGTGTTCATTACATGGTACAGACTTTATGCAGTAACTCCTTATCACATTGCTCATTTGGATAAATGGTACTTTTCCTTTGAGTCCCAAAAATACCACAGAGACACACACACACACGCGCGCACACACACACACACACACATATATGTATATAATTTTTAAAAGATAGTTTCTCATTTGACATCACAGAAAGAAAAATTATAATTCTCAGAAAAGGCATTTTTTTCTTTAAATCAATGTGTTTTACACACATCTAAATTTATTGCAATTAGAGCTGCAACTTTTGATTAGTATTTCAAAATAAGGTAATAGAAACATTTATTATTCTTTTTTTAAAATTTTGTTTAAAAAAAACAATCATTAAGCAAATTTTCTTTTATTTTTATCAAAAAAACTGTCGGAACATGAAGATAAAATATTTCTGCAGGTGCACAGGTCATTAACTTTTTTGCTGTCCCCTGACAGGCACAATATAACGAGGGCTACTGCACATTCCAAAAAGTAAAATTTATAGAGATTGAAGAACAATCTACGTGTTAAAAAAGTGATGAAGTTGGTAACCAGTCCCTAGCTACATGCAGTCCAGTCGTTGCTCGACGACTTTTTCTGCCTCTGAACTAACAAAAATAGGCGGAGGGGAGAGAAGCAGATGTATGGGAAAGCAGATGCAATTGAAAATCAGATGGTTTAATGATTCATTGCCAAGAATCTATCCAACCATTTAAGATTTGAAATATATAAATACCTTTGTGTATAAATGTAAAGGATAAATACATCATTAAAAAAGCACAAATGCACAGGGATACTGCAGACACGTGTTTCGAGGAGCGCCTTTTTCAATACAAAAATTGTGAGCTATGGATGCATCCATAACTCACAATTTTTTGCATTGAAAAAGATGTTTCTTGTAACGTCGAAACATGTGTCTGCGGTGTCCCTGTGCATTTGTGCTTTTTTAACGTTGTATTTATCCTTTACATTTAAGATTTTTTTGAAGAAGAAAAATGAGAAATGAAGGGGTTTTTTTATGACACAGTACATTTAACAATGTTTTTGATTAAAACTGGAGCACTTAAAGAAGTGCAGGGACATTAGAGAAAGTACAATTAATTTTTTTCTTCAATAGTCAAGTCTTAAATTGGTTTGACTTGATTTATCAAAAAAAAAAAAAAAAAATATATATATATATATATATATATATATATATATATATATATATATATATATATACCTTTCAAGGGTACTGAACTAAGGGATTTTTTGGGAGAATATATTTTTTTACAAATACATATTCATAAAGCTGTCATACTACTTTTTAAATGTTACTGTTTCAAGCTTGAACTCACTGTGCTATATGCTTGTTTTAGAAATTGCTTTTCAGCTGATAACTCAATAACAATTGCTATAGTTAAAATCTTAGGCTTAAAATATTACCCAGTAAAACACTATTGAAATATACATTGAAATAATATAAATTAATTCAATAGTATAAAAAGTCTTACTGTTTCAAGTTTGAAGAGCTGGATGCAGTATTTGTTGGTATTGGACCCTCCTTTTTAATTGGTATTTCACTGGGCGATACATTTCCAACTGTCGGTGTTGGCGTATATTTCCTAATAGAACACAGAATTATTTCATACGCTATGGAACCTTTATGTCTCAAACTTGAACAAAGTGCATTAAGTATGAATTTTTTGAATGCTAAGTATGAATTTTCAAATGCATTGCTATTGGAAAAAAAAACTTTTTTCAAAATTAAATATGAATACCCTAAAATCATTCTATGTCACACGGAGATGACAGCAGATGGGTCCAAAGCCTGTTGCTGGTCGTCGCATTTGTATTTGTAAATTTATTTGAATATCACATAAATTGTCCAAACTTATTACACAGTTTTATTTTCTTTTAGAAAATAAAATGTTTGAATTTTTTGTTTGAATACCATTCAAATTTTTTTTTAACATTCATTTCATTTATCTTTAAAATTATTTACATTCCTTTAGTACTCTTAGCTCAGGGATAAGTCGAAAATTCGGTGAAATTAAGTAAAAATAAAGTTTTTGAGCTTTTTGTACACGTAGCAGTATATCTTCTTTTATCGTCCAACGATATATTTTTTCAAAAAATATAATAAATAAATGTGCACTATGCAGCTCGTTCTAGGAAATGCAATTATATTTTATTACATTAACAACCCCCACAAGGATGTGGCAGCACTTTATGTTCCAACCTACTTTTTCATCCACCCAACCAAAAGGATAGTTGTAAACACAGAACTTATATATTTATAAAATAATTTACATTTACAATTACTATATGATTTTAAACAAATTGCTATGTTTAGATCAAGGTTTGAAGTTGAACTTGTGGCTCAGTTTTGACATTGATATTTACAAGGGTACAGTTTTTCATATCAATCAACATCAGGCCCGAGTCCTAAATACCAACCTACCGTCTGACTACCTACCGTCAGACAACCTACCGTCTGCTTCATAACCCTTTCAACAGCTGGTGTGTGAAAGCGAACATCTACTGAATTGTAGATAAAGCGTCACATTTTTTAAAAAAGCTGTTATTAGCTTTATAAGAATGCTATCGGGGAAAAAATGGAAGCAAGCGAAGAACTTTCAAAAACTGACTTTAAAAACGAGCAAAAGTATTTGA
The DNA here is from genome assembly GCA_038373865.1 of Uloborus plumipes. Taxonomy (NCBI): domain Eukaryota; kingdom Metazoa; phylum Arthropoda; class Arachnida; order Araneae; family Uloboridae; genus Uloborus; species Uloborus plumipes. The sequence goes on from JAXGGA010006230.1 coordinate 4,346, forward strand.
TGGATATTGCCCATGCAATAAAGAAAGGAAAACATTGTAGCATTGATCTCACTTGTACAAAACCTAGACCTTTTAACTGTCAGGGTTCGCTAACATGCACTAACGAAGATCTGGGGCTGTATATCTTTCAAACAAAACTGCTTATTAAAAATGAAGAAACCCGTAAATTATACCTTTAAAAATTATGTTTCCATGGTTGGCAAAAACCATGATTTTAAAGATAGATAAAAAGAGTTAAAAGAAAGTATTTGAATAGTATTTATCAGAGCAAAATTTAAACATTTGGATTTTTACTAAAAAATTTAAAATTTATCATTTTTTTAAATAACATTAAGTTCATCCAGGATCTGAAGACACAAACATTTTTTTAATTATAATTATATTTCCCATACTTAAGAACCTAATAGATTTTTTTTTTTTTTTGCTATTAGAAGTTATTTATTGAAACTGTCCTATTATTCAGCTCATCCTAATGTATGTTCGTATACCCTGTGGCAGAAAGCTGCCGACACGGCGACATTGTCACAGAATCACGGAGACAGTGTGTAGAAAGATTTTTGAGATTGGGAGGAAAAAAAGGCTAAGAAAAAAAAATAATGTAAAACAGCCATTAGAAAAAACCTATGAATCTGTAGTATTAATGCTAGCATTTTTTTAAATATAAACACCTTGTGTTACTGTAACAGGGTTGCATATATATTTATTATTGAAGAATATTCTAGTCTTGCAGAAAGAAATTGGTTCTAGAAAATTTGTCGCATAAAGCTGAAAAATTTTCTGCTACAGGGTTCGTATGTGCACACATAGCGTAAAATAGCATGCTATAAAAGGTTAAAATTTCACATGCACTGTCTGTGTAGGGTCTGGTTGTGAACCTAACTTTGCAAACTTTGCGATGTATTGTCAAGTTGGGAATAAAAAAATCAAATACTGAATTCTTGATTCACCCAATATCATGGCATACCAAACAAAATAAGTAAAATGCCAAGACTTTACCCAATCTTGATGGTACAGAAAAAATAATACTATTTTTGTTATCAGTAAAGCATTTCTAAAGAAATAGAGAGTGGGTGGGGTCAATCTGAAATTTAAAAAACCTTGACAATACCTACCATTGGCTTCAAGGCAATAGATCAAAAACCATTATATCCCAAAGAGAAGTGAATATAAAGAAAAGGTTTTAAGCTAAAACCCTTTTAGATCCATAATTCCGCCTACGGAACTATGGATTTTGTGAAATGAATTTAACGAGTTTTGATTCTGAATGAGTCGATTAGATGCTCTTAATTTTGAATAATTGCAAAATACTCAAGGAGTGTTTGATCATTTCATGCCAATAGCTGCAAAAGTATGAGTGGGGCAGTTAAAATGGAGAAATTGTGGATTGAATTTACCCTGTACTAAAGCTAACTCATTATTAACTTGCTTTATAAATATCAAGTCCTAATGATATTACTCAGAAATAATGTCAAATTGGTAAAGGGTAACAAAATAAACTTGAAATATATTTGCATCAAAAATGAAAGAAGTACTTTTTGGCTTCTTACGAAATATGGAAAATGTAAAACAAGTCTTACCTCTTTAGCTTTAACGAAGTTTCTGCATCACTTGTTGGTTCTGTTGCTTTCTTTTTTATCTCTGATTGCACAGATGATTTCAAGAGTGAAACATCTGGCTTGCTATCTTCCCTAAAAGGACCGGTTATTACAGTTATACTTCAACATCTTTAAAAACATACTGATGGTTACTAATAAAAATCTACAGGGTTCAGCAGAAATAACTGTCACATTTCAAATGGGAATAAAAAAGCAATTATAAAAGCTAGTTAAAACTTGTTTCTGTACCCATAAATAATGTTTAGATGAGTGCCAAATCTTATAACGTACGACCTTCCTCACATTTGCGCATGCCCAAGGTCTCTTCTGATTTTCCCAAATTAAGAGGGAAATACAACCAGGAAGTAAAAAGCGAATAAACTGAAAGTACGGCAAGAGCTTCTCCTTAACCTATTGCCCCTTTTTCAAATAGAAGTGCTCGTGACTGCCAGGCGAGGAGTTCAAAAATAGACAGTAGATACAATAAGCTAATTCATTTTGAAGTTGTCCCAATGCCTACTTTCATATCCTATGCATTTATGAAGCCTTTTAAATAAGTTCTGCATTATCTTCCTGACAATTCAGGCGATATTGCTGGGATTTGCTAACCAACAGCAGTTTTGAGTTCTTTTATCGGTCTTGCCTTATGTAAATAGACTTTAACTTTCAAATACTCCCCCCCCCCCCAAAAAAAAAGCAGCAAGAAATAAAATCAAGGAAATGTGCTCACTATGAAATGTCACCTCATAATGAGATCAGGTGCCCAAGAAACTACTGAAGCATCGTGGTTTCATAATCAGCAACAGTTAATGGTTGAGTAACATGTTTCGCAACACAATGGAATGGCTATCTATCGACCAGTATAGGACTGTTTTTGGTTTAGCACCAGAATTTAATTTAATTTGTTGAAACAGTCTGACAAATAAAAGTCTTTCATTACTGAACAATAGCATGGTTGTAGGTACAGACATACATCGAGTAAATTTGGTTCCATAATGGTATTTAAAATGGTGGGTGGGGCATACTTTATTTAGGGCCATAACAATGACTAACACCACACCATTAGCTCAAGAGAAACTGAGGTGGAAAATAAGGGATTTATATCTGTTGCACCCTTTATAAATACTTAAATTTTATGTTGAACTTACGGGTCAGAATCTAAACAAATTTCATCCACAAGTTTTTGGGTTGAAGATCCTTTTTCACTTTCTGACTGTGGCAAGGGTTCTATAATTGAAATGTCCTCACTACTGTCATCACTAAAATGATACATAGTTATGACTAAGATTTTATTTACTTGTTACTCAGAAAAAAATTAGACGACAAAAAATGAAACAAAATCAAATTCAATATATTTAATTTAAAAAACAAAACAAAAATAATTATCCGAAAAATTTTAACTTACACTTGTGATATTGAAGAATCTTTATCAGATACTTTTACCACAGGAGATTGTTTGTTAGTTTCAAGTTTTACATCAGTTTCAATGAGTGAAACATCTGGTTTAACATCAACCGAGCTTGATTCAACTGTAGAAGCATCTTTTTGTGTTAATTGATTACCATCTGTACCAGAAGAGGGTTTCTTTGGTACTGAAGCACTGCTTAAACCGTCCTTCCACCAGGTACTCAATGCATCTTTTGTTGGGGATTTCACAGTCTGGATTGCATCAGTATGAACGACACCTTGAGAAATAACGCTTTGTATTTTTATACTACCCAAAGTATTGACAGGGGGTGCAGGCGTTTGATTTTTTTCTGCCATTTTACTCAGGTTTTTCAGCATGTAAGAGGCTTTGTAGGTTTCCCAAGGGGTCTCTGGAGTTTCCTTCTCACATGATTCTTTTTCAAGAAGAGTTTCCAATGCACTTGCTGAAGTAACAACTGAAAGAGAAGGGGAAAAGATAAGAGCAAGAGGACAATAAAACAAAGTTACAGGCTCCATACAAAAAGCATAGTGCCAATGTAAGTTTGAAAAATCAAGAGATTAGATAATTTCAAAAATGAAACATTGGCATAAAACTTTAATATTTATAAAACCCAAACATTTTCTGCTTTGCAATTTAGTTTAAGAAAATGTACAAAAAATTACGAAAATTAGAGGCCTCCTTGACATACCATGCAGAAGCGTAAAAAATACTGCAGACACTTACATGAAATTCATCAGCAATTAGAGGAAAAAGTTTTCATAATTCATTAACTGAATTAATGAAAAGCAAAACAATTCATGAAGATTAGGTGCTTAGATGGCATAACACATACATCTTTGAGAATACTGCACACTTTAACTTGATCAGCAATTAGTGCAAAAAGTTTTAACAGTTCATAAACTGAAGGATAATTTTGTTTTTGCAAAATCACTATTCACTTACGGCTGGAATCTTGAAAAATAAAATCTGGCTCAGGAAGAAAAATAACACTAATGTTTCAAGAAAATGCATGCTTTTAGAAGGTAAATACTAATCTTTCAATTTCAAGATGAGAAGATATTTCTTCAACAGTAGCTGGTTTGAAATGACTTTTAGAGAATTTTTAAAGAATACATAACACAAATTGGAGATTATCATGCAGTGTTAAAAGCAGCATATGAAATATTCATGCATAGTAAATAAACACTAGTATTCAATGATTCATATTCAATATTCATTGCTCAGTTGTACTGTCATTTATTACCTATGCTACTAACAGAAGATTCAAGTTGACGATCTTTTTCTACCATTTTACTAAGCTTTTTTAATAAATTTGAAGCCGAAAGCATATCTTGTGAAACTTCAGGACATTCTTTTACTTCAGATTCTTTATCAGGATGAGTTTCCAATCCAAGTGATGAAGAAACTAAAAAATAACAATAACAGCCAAAATAACTGTATGGTCCTTTTGGTGCATGGAACTATGTATGTTTTCACAATTTCAATTTTGAGCTTCAATTTGCTTTTCTCTGTTTTCAGAACTCACAATACATACAAAGTTTCCAGTGCATCTATCTTTAATGTCTTGATACCAGAAACAGCAATTCAACAGAAAAATCTATCATGAATTTGCCGAATTCCCAGGAATATCAGAAAAACTGACTAGCGCATTTACTTATAACATCACTGCCATCTCATTTTGTTAATATAATCATTTGTAAACAAATTAGAGCAAAATTTGTTGACTTTCAGAAGATTCAATGTAACTAATCTTTGCCAAAATATTCTATCTCGAGTTTCTTATATGTCCTTGCTCACTTACATATCATTAGAAACATCAAATATTAATGAGTGTTATTAGCTTTCAATAAAGAATGGAATGCAGAGGAGTTTGCAATCTACAACAATAGTTCAATATCTTCAACATGAAAAAAAAAAGTTTTGTGGTTAACACTTTGCAGCACGGGCAAGAAATAAATTCCAGTATGCAGCAAAATTTCTGGCAAGTACAATCCAGCATTGTAGTTTTGCATTTTGTTAAGACTACAACAAAACCTCTTACATAAACTAATGCCCGAGAAATTTTCACGTCAAATTTCCTCTGGAAGCTCAAGAATTAGTTGCTTAATAAATATATTAGTTAACAGTTTTCACCTCAGATATATTTTTACTCATATGTATGTCATAATTTTGGCATCTGAAAAATAGAGGCATGATTTAATCAAAGGATGGTTGAGGAGTGCCTTGCTCTAGAAAGTATTTATTTTCTTGAAAACTTTTGGTCTTCAAAACCAAGATAGTTGTCATCATTTTTTTTTTAAATAAGTTTTGCAAATTAAACAAATAACATTTCATTTATGCTGCAATATAAAATAGAATTTTTTGTCCTTTACATTAACGTAACAGGTTTGTTTCCATACGCTTCACTATATTATTAAAAAAGTAGAGCCTGCACTGCCATGATGATTTTTAAGAACTACAAAATTCAGAACAATAAATAAGAAAAATATTTCCCTAATCGCACTGTTATGTATTTGACTTTCTTCAATGCAACGGAAAGTGCATGCAACACAAATCATTAAAAATGTAGTGCATCAGGTTTTTTTTCTGATAAACATTCCACATGCAAAATATCTGCATTACTCCATGCAAAAAATAAAACTGGAAATTTCATCCTAAATAAGCATAATTCATTATATATTTATACAGTGAAATCCAGTACTGCAACTTATATTTGCTGTAACGAGAATTTTGTTGCATTAGAATTCAAACAATGCAATGGAAATTAAACTGGAACTGGAAAAAGATCAAGTTGAAATGGAAATTTTATAGTATTGGTAGTGTATTTGTAAGAATATTTCACAGTATAACTGTTACTCCAGCAAATAAAAAAAGAAGAAGGAAAAATATTTCAATTTTAAACTGACATAGCATTTTAATTACTGACAAAAAAGCTTTCCTGAAAAGAAAATTTTTAGGTACATTTTAGGGATTTAAAAAACAATAATCTAAGTACAAAAATTGAAAACTCCAGCAGTATTTAAAACTACCATACACTAACAAAAGATTATCATTGCACAAATGAATTCATATAGAAAAATTTTTGCAGTATCAATACCCACTAACAGAATTTAAAGTAGATTCAGAGTAAGATTTTCCAAGCTAATATTTGGTGAAATTGTAGTGTTACTTACATGGATGGAAATTTAATAAATATTCTATATTAAGAAGCAGCTTCTGTGCAATGGTTGGGACTGTTAGGTTTGGGGGACATGACCTTAAATGAATATGCTGCTTCCACTAACTATAGTCAAAAGCCAAGACAAATGATAAAGGCTAAGATTTAAAAAATAAATAAAGAGTAACACATGTCCATCCAAACAATGGCCAGAAAATTTCCGAGGAAAAAAAATCCTTAAGACTCAACTGAAAAGTATCTGCTGTGAAATAAACCTATGAACAAGAGACCTGCCAACACTTAAGCACTTTGCGGAAGCTTTCCGCATTTTATCGCTAACTGTCACCCTTGCACACAAAAGAGAGTATCTACTGACATCCACCTCAACAGTGTGTTTCTTTTTTAATATTTCAAGTGGTCTTTTATTATTACAGATTAAAATCAATAACGAGAATGTCCATATTGAGACAAACAGTTTTCTCTTATTGCACTTTTCTAAAAGGTAAATGGTATTGAAGGTGAATAATCTTGTCTTGAAATAAAAGAACCTTCAATTAATAAGCTAACTACTCAAACATGCAATGAGTATTTCAACAAAAGATTGCACCAAAATCTCCATACACCAAATTCCTAGTGAAGGCTTTGGAGGCTCTTTGATATTTTCTCCGTTCTTTTTTCCCTTTCATACATCATTTTGAAAAGAAGAAACAATTCAATACCGTAAAATGGGGTTAATCGGAACACTTTTCAGCTTTGATTGTAAAAAAAGCAGTTAAAAGATTTTTTTTTTAATTTGATTTTTTGGGTAAAAACTTCGGTCTTGCTTTACTTTTGATATTCCAAGCAAAGACAAAAGATTTTGAGCAATTATTATTAAAATATATAGCAAATTATGGGTGTTCCGAATCACCCCGCTGATAGGGGTCAATCGGAACACTTGTTAAATTTTTTATTTTTTTCAATTTAATCTGTAATAGGTCTCACAAACATGAGTAATATTGATGGGGGAGAATAAGAACAGATAATTACTGTCAAATAAATGTATAATTTCAGTACCAGTAAACGTTTATAATTTGTGAAAATTCAAAATAATTTTGAACTTATGAAAAATGAAAAGTAATTTTAAGAAAAGCTTTTGAATTGAAATGCAAAGATTTAACATGAATGGAAGTCACTCATGTCGTCCACAAATATGTACTTGTCCTTAAAACTAGCAATTGTGACTTGGCTTAAGTGTTTTCATAACATCTCCTGGGATGAACTCTGCCTTTTCTTTAGTTTTTTGAAATTTCTGGGTTTCGGGGATTGTCCTGAAAGATTTTTTCGCTTATTCATCACTGTCTGTGTGCTGGACGTTTACTACATAAAGTCTATGTGACTTTCTCCCTTTTAATTTAAGTAAAAAAAAGTCTCCTGGAGAAAAAATCTTTTGAAATCTGTAATTTTTGTCATTCTAAGATTTAGTTGCTCACGAGAAGGGATAAACAGTAATAAATCCTTGTCCCTGTCTTGATTAGAAGAATTGGGGTTAGAATCTTGATTTTTCAAACAATTTCCTTCAAATAACTTTGAATTGGAACAACAGAACTAAGTGTTCCGATTCACCCCGCAAATTTTTTTCCCATGACATTTTTCAGAATTCTTCACTTTTATGACACAATTTATAAAAAATGTAAATTCTAATGTGGTATTCTGTTGTTCAGATACATGTATAATTGAAACATACCACTCATAGTTTTTAAATATAAGAAGGTTTGTTCTTGCATATGAAGTTTTGCAGTCTATGAAAATGTGATCTTTTCTAGCATTCAACGTGCAGCCCTCTTTAGAAGCCAGTAGCGTTGCCAGATTGACAAAAGTATTTTTTTCCTACTTCCTATGATCTTACCTTTCTAAAAAAAAATTCATGGCGAAAAATACCCAATAGTATATTTATGAAGAATTTCTTTGTACGGTTGGGAAGTTTTGTTCCGATTGACCCCGCTGTTCCTATACACCCCATTTTACGGTACTTCTTAATAGGATTGCAAAATGAACTTTTGATGAAGATCTAAACATCAAAAGGTAAAGTATATTTTACTTATGTGAAAGAACTTTTTAGTTCTTAAAATTAGCAAATATGCAAGTCACATTTGAGTTCCTCATACTCATTCAAAACTGTTGCTTACAGTTATCTTTACAAACATATGAACCTTTACATACAGTGTCAGAGGACACAAAACCACAGACTTCTCCTCAATGTAACAATGAAAGCATTTGATACATTAATAATATTATGAAGATCGGATTTTGCATAAAAATATATTTCTACCTTTTACTTGGCTGTTAGAATGACGTATGACATCCCCCCCCCCCCACACACACAAAAAAAAGTTTTTTAAGAAGCCAATCATATCTGGTCTAGTCATGAAAAGTTACACCTAAAGACCAAAGCATATGAGAGCCCAAACAATTTTTAGAAATTGATAGTCATACTGTAATATTTTGCTGTAAATCAAAAGTAACTTTTTATTATTTTAAAACAATTAAGTTCTTGTAATAAACATCTAAAATACTAATTGAGACCTACTAATATTCAGTGTAGTATATATTTATTTATCATTAAGCTTATTTTTATTTTAAATGGTTTGTACAATTAGTTAAGCGTATGCGGGGCAAAATGGATAGAGCAAAGTAAAATAGTACATTTTATTTACTTACTTACATTTACTTTTTATTTATTAAATCACTTCATCTATTCCTTAATTCATTTACATTCCGTCATATGTCATTTAATAATTCACTAATTCATTCAGTCACTATTTTTTCACTCAATTATTATTTTTTCCCACATATTAGATAATTCATTTATTGTTTCACTATCTTTTCCTTTATTCACAAACTCTGTTAATTACTAAGGCTCGACCGATGGCTTTTTTTGGCCGATGGGCCGATGCCGATTGTTCAAAGTTGGCCGATGGCCGATTTTTTTCCTCTTCCATCGGCCGATGGCAAAAAAAAATCCATTGATTCAAAAAATAAATGTTTCATAAGAGATTTGATAGGTCATATATTCATATCATTCTACTTCTTTTTCAGTTATTCAGATTTTGGGCCTAAATTTCTATTTTACTACCACTCGACAAAAATTACATGAGAGAGAGAGAGAGAAGCAGTAAGTTGAGAACTCATTCGTACCATTTGTACTGGGTGTAGTCAAATGTCTCGAATTTCATTTTTAATCCGTTGCCAATAATTAAAAACAAATAACTGATTAAATAAATAATAAAATGTTCTCTTAAATGAGTATTTTTTGTTAGACAAAAAATCGTCTGCCAAAAAAAAAAAAAAAAAAAATGCATTTCTACAATGTTTGCTGGGTCAGAGTTAGATTCGAGGATTCAGAGTTGGGTTTGAAAAGTCGGAATCATCAGTCGCAGTCGACAGGTAGAGTCAGAATCAAAGGCACAAAAATTTTAATAGTAGGACTCGGTCTTTTTTCCGAGCCTGTATTTCTACCATAGGGGCGGAGTTGGAGTCGAAAATTCGGTGTCGGAGTCGGTTTTAAAAAATTAGATTCGTCAATTGAAGTCGAAAGCTCTAAAATTATAATGGTAGGAGTGGGTCATTTTTTTCTGAGCCTGCATTTCTGCCATGTTTGCGGAGTCAGAGTCAGCGTTAAGGAGTCGGAAGCAGAGTTCTCACTGCAGATTATTCAGAAAAGTACTTTACATACATTATTTATGAAAACCATCAAAGAGAACACTCAGAAAGTGTCTGCTGTGTTGTGAAAATGTCGGTATCTGCCAATTCGGAAAATTCCAAAACCCGGAACTGTGTTAGTCCCTTTTGCTGCCCAATTTCAAGCCACATGCTAAACGCACTTTTAATTGTGAAGTAAAAAATAGAGAAAATAGAATTTCCTCTAAAGAAAACGGGGAAAAGTAAAAAAAAACATCGGCCTTGCATCGGCATTTAGATATTTTTGAGGCCGATGGGCCGATGTTTTTTCCATGTTAGCATCGGCGGCCGATGGAAAAAATTTCAACCATCGGCCTGGCCGATGCATCGGTCGAGCCTCATTAATTACTCATTCATTTGATCTAAAATATTTTATTTTTCAGTTTGTCCTATAAAAAAGAGTGAACATTTTCTACTTTTTTTTTTTTTTTTTTTTTTGCAGTACAACACTGCACGTCCAAAAATAAAAATAACATTTCAATGCAAGCTTTATTATGAAACTAGCTGCCAGGGCAGCTAGATTAGCTTCCTGCGGCATGTTGATGCATAACGTCCCCCTTCTCTAACTTTTAGCTCATTCTGAAGTTACATTATTTGATATAATTTAATGTTCATTCGATTTCAAGACATACCACGCACATGGCCCGGCGTTGCACAGGTACTTCGTGCCCTGAAAGTAGTGAGGAAAAGTTCCAGAAACTACTCCCCGCCAAGGCGGCTCGCTAACAGGCGCTTCACGCCTTTACTTTTTTCCTATATAAAAAAAATCATTCGAATTATTAAGATGCTTCGCGCCTTCAAGATGGTGAGGAAAGTTTCAGTAAGTTCAGCTCGCTCAAAGGAAAAAAGCAGACATAGATACTCAGTTTTTAATATAAGTAGATGGCTTTTCAACAAATGAATGTTTCAAAATATTACAAGTAGCTAGCGATAAAAATACTATGTAAGTGGCCATCTTATGAGTTTCGTGTTTGATTTAGTTAAGCCTTTATTCAAAATTCTCATTATCATTGTTATCACTGTTTCATAGCAACCACGTTTCAACAATGGATTTCATATTCAATCATTTATTAGGCTTAATCGCTTTAAATTTGACTACATATTAATTGATATCTTCGCTAATTAAAATCGTATAATTATATAAATTGAAACTAATGAAGCCTGAAAAATTACCTATCTATCGGTACCTGGTTCGACTTTCAGTTCATTGGCGTTCAGGAGAAAGAAGCATGACATAGAAAGAAAGATAGAAAGAAAGATAGTTAGAAAGATACTCAGTTTTTAATATAAGTAGATAGATCGTTCCTCCTTTTTGTACAATAATTTTCAAAACAAAGTTTCAATTTGTTCATTTTGAAAAAAACATAACTTATCTTAACTATTTCACTCTGCCCCACATCACCCTACCATGCAAACTTAATCAAAATAATTTCTCTTAATAAAAGAAAGTCAACCCGTTTTTGCCATCAAAATCAACACAAATGCACAGGCACAGGGCAATGGAGCAACTTATCTGTTTAAAATTACAATCAAACAAAAAATTTTTTAAAAAATGTTTCTTTTTACCTCCTGATAAATGGAGCTGCAAAATATCTTCAGGTATCCTACTTAGGACCACTCTATATTCTGGCAAATAAGGCAATTCCTGAGGAAAGAGACAATTAGACTAAAAAATACAAGAAATTTAGGATTGAATGATATTTCAACAAAATTAAACCTTTGATTCATTATTTTTAATTAAAAGTTAAAACACAATAGGAAAATCATTTATTTTGCAGTAACTTATCAATACCAATAATTTAAAATGTTACCAAAGGCTGATAAATGAAATAGCAGAAGATAAAAAATAAGCTAAATAGGACATTTTACACTCAATCGTTTGTTTCATGCTCTGGGTGTACGCATCTAAATTTTTTACAGTATTTCCAAAAAGAAAAAGAAAATTAAATTTCTTTTCTAAACTCCTCTGAATAACTTTAGTACTAATAAGCTTTAAAGTTCCACAAAAATCCATTATCGATATTAATAAGCAAAAATTTTAGAACAAAAAAGAAAGTTACAGCAAATTTGTATTTCTTGAAAAATCTAAATACAAGAAAAAACAAAGCACAACAGCTGGAAGGTATATCACCAACATGTTCCCTGCCAGGATCAGCCTTGCTGGGTCCAATTTCTGCTGCAAGTAGTCACACATTTGTGTTTGTATTTGTATAAGTTACAAACAACGACAAAATCCATTAAAGTAATAAATTTCTGCTGACACAATTTAAGCTTTAGGAACCGGGCGGTACACATGTTGTACCATAAGTCTTTTTTCTTTAGAGGACGGGGTTGAAATTTTCACTCGAACCCTTTGGAGCCGGGGATTTTTTCAAGGTTTCATACGTCTGGTACAACAATTTATACCTTCTCTTTTCAATAGAAAAGAAATCTGTGGTTCAACTGTCGTACTACCTGGGTCAAAAGAAAAATTTCCAAAAAACAGCCCGGATCCAAAAGGTTAAATTGCCTGTCGATGGCTGTAGAATTCTCAGATTTTGAATTAATGACTAAAGATCTTGCGCAAACAGAATCTGCACTTTTCGGAAACACTCTTTTCTTACTAATTATTAAAACTTTAATAATATTGACAACTTGCAAATCAATTTACCAAAGAAGTAACTCATGTAATTACCTGTACATCTTCACTTAGTACGAATGTTGTTTGCATATCTGTAGTGGCTTTAAATTTCTTGGACATGTGACCTGGAGTAGATTTTCCCCCTTTCTCAGACATTTCGACCTCGTTACCTTTCGATAATGAATCTTTCTAAAAATGTACAGAAACAAACATGAGTATGTGCCGTTAAAAAATACACAGTAATTCATTACACAAAGACAGGAATGCATTTCAATCATGAAATAAAATGTGCTTTAAGAAAATAATGCAATTTTAACCCCCTGCAGTTAGGCAGTCCCAGAGTTGCATGTTAAATGGATGAGATATCTCGTCAAGAACCCAAGAAATAAGGTGATTAAGAGTGGTTGCCAAATTATAGATGAATATTTTTTAAAAAAATGTAGGAGTTAAATAAGAAATGGTTGACTTCTACAAAGGTAAGTGAAAAGCAAAATGTATTTAACAAACTGCAATATGAAAGATCTTTGATAACAAAAAAATATCATACATAAAACACATAAAATGCTGAAAGGCAAAATATTTTTTGACCACTTGATGGAATTTTTTTAATGATTAAATGCTGTTATTTCCTCTCTCTTTTTTTAAGCCACACTTGTTTGGCTGCGGACATTTTGATTTGCTTGGAGTTCCATTGGGAATTATAACATACCCTGCATATGCATTGATTACTGTGCATATCAGGGGTGATTGTGAGTCAGGGACGTCATTTCAAGTTTTTCCAGGGGGGGGGCGGCACAGGGTCCAAACGCAATGCAATTTCACCGGAGAACATCAAAAACCATGCCCACTTATATGTAAATACATTGATTTCTCAAAGCCAGGGGGGGTGGGGGCAATTGACCCCCCTGCCCCCCCCCCCCAATGACGGGCCTGTTGTGAGTTTATAAAAAAATACCTGAAAGTTTTAAAGAAAAAGTGGGGGGGGGAATGTTTTTTTAAAAAACAAGGCCTCTATTACTTAAGCACACCTTATTTTATAATTATACACATAATTAATTTCCTTTCATAAACTAACACATTTCATATATTCAAATAGTTTTTAGTCAAAATATTGTACATGCATTTAATTAAATTGTAAATGAGTAATAAAGTTACTTTTGAGCTGGTGATGAGCAATTATCTCCAAAAAAATATTTTAAGGAGAAAGCAAAAGTCTAACAGAATTACTGTTTGTTGTGCGAAAGCATTTCTAAAGTAATGAAAGTTGCATTTGTTACATTTTGTTGCATTTTATTTATTTGTCTCCTAACTAAGGGTAATAAGCATCAAAAGTTCAAAAGTGAAAAAAATTTTGATTCTCATATCGGATGCAAATAAAATAATTTAGTAAGGTAAAAAAACAATTAGAATTTTCATCTTAACATTTCTGTTTGATGAATATTATTAATAATTATCGGTCTAATCATCGAAAATTCGAAAAAGAAAAAAAAATCCGGAGATGAGAAGTTAAAAGCATAATTAAAAATTCTTATTTCCAGTATTTTCGAAAATGAAAATACCAGAATCGATCATGAAAACACCGGAAATCCGGTAAAATACCGGAACACAATCACCCCTGGCATATGCATTAATTATTATCTTTCTTTTCCAATTTTTTGCAAAAACATTAAATTTTAGATTACAAATAAATTACGTATTTCTGAATGCACTAACAATTAGTTTAGAATGCATGTATTAGCAACAATAACTAGTAGTAATTGTCTTTTAAATATAGGTAAGCATTTTATCATTTTTTCACAATATTAGGTATTCATGGTTGTTAGGAATATGAGCAAAGCATTGGATTTTTGACAGTTAGTTTTAGCCGAGTTCAACTGAATATTTTCCGAGTCCACTGACCATGAAAACTTCATACTTTTTTTACTCAAGAGTATTTTTTTCTCCCTAAAAAATAAATTTTGAGCATCTGCAACACTGACTACGAATGAAAAACATTTTCTTTCAACAAAACTCCAATCAATAAAATCTACCCCATTCAATAATCATTTTAATGTGGCTTACAACTACTAAAATTCGAAAGTTATGGACTAAAATATTCAGCAGTTTTTATTTTAATATGTAGAGTTAATGATGTAGTTACAGGCTATTCAGATCTTTTCCATACAATGCCCTAGGTTATGCTACATTAAATTTCATCAACAAGGTGTCTTTTATACTCCAGGACTGGGGCTGATACAATGAAATGAATACTGAAAAAAAAAAGTACATGCTTAACAGTTCTCAAAATAATCACCTTTGACACTCACACACTTTTGAACATGGAGGTATATATTCCAAAAACATGCTTTGTAGCCCTCTGAAGATATGATTCAAAGTTGAGTGGTCGTGTTTATTCTTTATGTTTGCTATATCCTGAAATTGATGCCCTTTCAGAGCTTACTTAAGTTCCCAGAACAAGTAAAATTCAAGAAGTGACAAATCAGGAGAATATGAATGGTGATGAACCTCTATGGTGTCATGTTTTGTCAAAAAGTGCTTCACACTGCTAGCAGTCTCTTTGTTCCATCCCCCCCCCCCCGTCTGTGACACGCACTCCAATGAACCACCTGTATTTATCAGATATACTGACATAATCCTCCAATGAAGACCTATATTCGAACCGGTGACTCCAAATTACTGAGGAAGAAATCTCTGCTCATGGCACCCCCCCCCCCCCCAATTAAAAAAAATGTCTATGGACATTGGACACGACAACCAACCAGCATAATTACTACATACTTTTTTCACCTTTCTGGCCCCTTGAAACAATGAAAGCATGCTAGACTCATAACCCACATGGTAACTATCTAGTAATGGGGGGGGGGGGGGAGCCAGGTGGCTGATTCCCAACAGTTAATCATTTGTATTACACATTAAACCATCATATATGATACAACATAGTAAAAATTTGGCTAAGCATTATTTACGATAACATCAAGTTGACAAGCAAACCTTTCTCAAATACAAACAAAAAGTGCATAGACCATTAAAAACTTAAAAGGACTTAATTAATTTAAGCCCTGGCCAAAAGCAGAGGCAGAGTTCAGCTATCCCACAACTCCTACCAGGCGTAACAAATAAAAAAGGCACAAGAAATGAAAAAGAGAAAGAGAGAACAATTGAGATCCCCCACTATTTAGACTACAAAGCTTATTTGCATTTGATTATGCATCTACCTCTAATTGGGCATTATTTGATGTTGACCAAAAAGTGCATCTCCTACATACCAAAAGGATTTTTGAGACCTACCTCATTTGAATATTGACAACTTCATTATATTACAATACATTAGGAATGAGAACTTGATGAAACTTGTTTTCCGATATCCGTTACGCTATCACAAACATATGAGAAAAATACGTTCCTACACATTTTATTCATAAACTAAAAGTACAGTCATGGAGTTTAATAGACACAACTTAAATGATCAGAAAATTTTCAATTTTAATTTGAAAAATAACAAACGAAAAAAAGAAACTACCTGTTCTGAATTTAAAGCAGCATGTCGAGAGCTCAAAAACTTTTCATATGCCTGTAATTCGCTGACAGGATCATTCTCGAAGAATCCATGATTACTGTCATCACCAGATGATGATGAATCATATGATGTTCGCTTAATGAAGGGGGATAAAAGTTTAACATAGAAATTAATCATAGCAAAATGAAAGACAATTTAAGAAAAATTACAAATATACATTCAAAAACTTGCACAGAAAATTTCGAAAACTCAAAATCATTTCTGCAACATATTTTTCTTTGTGAATTTAAAATTTATGATCGATCACCGGTATTTCGCTTAAAAGTAGGACAAAAATGTACTCAAGTTCAATCTCTTTGGGTACAAGAAGAATTCTTCAATACTGTCTTCAGCAGACACATTTGTCGATGAACCAGATGACTCTCCCTTAATGAAGGGAGATAAAGTTTAACACGGAGAAATTGTTCATAGGAAAAAAAAAACAATTTTAGGAAAATTACACACTTAAGCATTTAGCTTGTACAGAGTATTTGGAGAACTCAATGTAAGACATTTCTGCAGCAGATTTTTCTTCATAAATTAAAATTTTTTATGAAGAAAAATCTGATCACGAGTATTTTCCTTAAAAGATTGCTGTACAAAAATGCACTCCAGTTTAATCATGTAAATCTGCATATAATTTGACATTTTTCTGATTTTGCCTCCATACTAAAATTGAATACAATGTCGTGAATTACTGACAAGAAAATGTCGTTTATTAATAAACCTAACATTAGATATCAATCATTAAGACATCGATCAATCATCAGCAATCTATGTATTTTAATAAACAAATAACACTAATGACGAAATATGTGGATCAAACTAATCTTGTTTGAACCAAGCCTATTGCCTGAACCCATCTAAATCAAAATTAATGGACATGCAAGCACCTTAAAGTTGAATTTTGTATTATTATTCCAAAACATATCAAAGTATTGAACCCTGTACAAACCTGTACAGGGGTGATTGTGAGTTCATAAAAAAATACCTGAAAGTTTTAAAGAAAAAGTGCGGGGGGGGGGGGAGTTTAAAAACCAAGGCCCCTATTACTTAAGCACACCTAATTTTATAATTATACATACATAATAATTAATTTCCTTTCATAAAGTAACACATTTCATAGATTCAAATAGTTTTTAGTCAAAATATTGTACATGCATTTAATTAAATTGTAAATGAGCAATAAAGTTACCTTTGAGCTGGTGATGAGCAGTTATCTCCAAAAAAATATTTTAAGGAGAAAGCAAAAGTCTAACAGAATTACTGTTTGTTGTGCGAAAGCATTTATGAAGTAATGAAAATTGCATTTGTTACATTTTGTTGCATTTCATTTATTTGTCTCCTAACTAAGGGTAATAAGCATCAAAAGTTCAAAAGTGAGAAAAATTTGATTCTCATATCGGATGCAAATAAAATAATTTAGTAAGATAAAAAAACAATTAGAATTTTCATCTTAAAACATTTCTATTTGATGAATATTATTAATAATTATCGGTATAATCATCGAAAATTCGAAAAAGAAAAAAAAAATCCGGAGGTGGGAAGATAAAAGCATAATTTAAAATATTTTATTTCCGGTATTTTTTCAGATGAAAATAACAGAATCGATCATGAAAATACTGGAAATCCCGTAAAATACCGGAACACAATCACCCCTGCCTGTACAGCAAACAATGAACCAATTACTCATATTATTAAACAGTGGCAACCTAGGTGTTGGCAAGAGTAGCTCTTGCCACAGGAGCAGCAGCCTGGGGAGCGACATTTTGACCATTAAAGAAAAAAAACTCATAAGAATAAGAGCAAGAGGGAAAAATGAAACATCTAATGAAAAGGAACATTGGCATAATTAAACATATTTTAAAAAAAGAAACAAGTTCCGTCAAGAACTAGACAAGCCTACTTTCCTATATACTGACATCAGCATTCTAGCATCTGATCAATATTCTCTTAGTCATATAAGACTGTAAACTTATGTCCTCGACGAAATCTTTTAAACAAAAAAAGGTTCCTTCAAATCAGACTGTTCACTCAAAAGTTATTAAGGGGGACAAGTTTTTTGAACAGTTTTAAAATTCAATGAAAAATTGTCCAACTTGAAATTACGGAAATGAGAAGTCCCAGCCCTATTCTTTCATACAAAAAAAAGTTTGTCCAAATTAGCTCAATATTTCTAGTTTCATCATGACACTACAGCTACTAACAAGGAGACCTTACGGTCTCGGAAATTCAGATCGGGATGAGATTTGGCAGATTAGTAGTACCCCCTAAGGGTACTCTCAGGGTAAAATAATAAAGCGCACTAGCCATAAAATTCCGAGAAAATCGTCTTTCAAGTTTTGCACACAGTCATATACTATTGAAGTCAAACTACGTGTATCGCCTGGGTGGCTCAGTCGGCAGAGCGTACAACTTCTAATCTTTAGTCCCGGGTTCGATTCCCCTCTATTTTTTTTTTCTTTTTTTGTTAATTCCGTGGCATTTTCGGCAGAGTGCTGGGCTTCCAAGCTGGGGACCAGGATTGGATACCGCCATTTTTTAAATAAATTTATGAAGGTATTGCTACAGCAAAATTGAAATTTAATTGGAGGTAATACTAGAAAAAAATATGTGATGTATTTGAAATAATAGTAATTTAAAACTCTATTTACTATTCACAAAAATGAGTGATAACACATTTTCAGATATTATAAACTGTGACAAAGTGAATGATTTTTGCAATACACATAATCAGTTTATGTATGGAAGAGTAATTATGTTGTTGAATTGTACATGAGCAGGTAATCAAATTTTTAATATACTAACCATACTTATAGAGGAATGGTTTTGCTCTTTGATTCTGCTATTTGTAAATTTATCGTCTGCTATATTTTGCATTGAACATTCAACTGGTTATTTTTTATTTATTATCGTCTGCAGTGTTCTTCTTTCTTTGCATCATTTAATTTATTTATCGTCTGCGCTGTATATGACTGGAGCATAGTATACCTCGAAACATGATTAGAGTTTTTTGAATATTGTGCATCAAACTAGTCGGTTAGTGAAGTTTCCCTGATAAAACAAAATCCGTGGACGAAACGGATGAAAATTCTTCCCACAGTGAAATGTTGAAGCAGAAATTAAAAGATGCGGTAGTTTATTTCGAGAGCCTCCTTGTTGACAATTATTTTTCTTTGTATCAATTTAAATTAATCTCAATTTTCTCTCTATGCTTTTAAGTATTTAAAAATTTCGCATTATCTTCAATTCAAATTCCTAAAAGCTATACAGTCACTTTATAGATTTAGAAAAAAAGAAATAAATAAAAAAAATAAAAAAATACAGAAACTGATTATGTGTATTGCAAAAATTATTTACTTTGTCATAGTTTATAATGTCTGAAAATGTGTTATCACTCATTTGTGTGAATAGTGAATAGATTTTTAATGTACTATAATTTCAAATACATCACATATTTTTTTCTAGTATTACCTCCAATTAAATTTCAATTTTGCTGTAACAATCACTTTATAAATTTATTTTAAAAAAATCATCTGGTGGTATCCAACCCTGGTCCCCGGCTTGGAAGCCCAGCACTCTGCCGAATGAGCCACCAAATACACAAAAAAAGAAAAAAAAAAAGCAGTGGAATCGAGCCCGGGACTAAAGATTAGAAGTCGAACGCTCTACCGACTAAGCCACCCAGGCGATATACAAAGTTAGACTTAAATAGTATATGACTGTGTGCAAAACTTGAAAGGCGATTTTCTCGGAATTTTATGGCTAGTGCGCTTTATTATTTTACCCTGAGAGTACCCTTAAGGGGTACTACTAATCTGCCAAATCTCATCCCGATCTGAATTTCCGAGACCGTAAGGTCTCCTTGTAAGTAGAAGTTTTAACTTTCAACCATAAAAGCCCCAAAACATAATGAACACAACAGAAACACATTTTTACTCAATTACAGAACTGTTAATCAGATATTGAAGCCAACATTATTTACTTCGTAATCGACATCAGGTTCTGTTGTTACAAATGACACTATACGAGCAAATACATTCATATCAGTAGAGATTTCAAGATTGAAGTTGCATACACTTAACACATTTTTTGCAATTACCTAACACAAATATTGAACATTACCTTTGATGATTTTATATTCATGTTGTTCTGCAAACATTTTTCCACTACATCTGGATCAAACAAGGTAGGTTCGAATGCTCCAGCTTCTTCACTCTGCCAAAATCAAGCAATCAGTAAATCAATACATATATATAGATAAATATATAAAGAGAGAGAGAGAGAGAAGAAGAAAAGACATACAGATAGATATATTTATGTACAGTATATCACCAAAAGTATTGGGACACTTTCAAAATTAGCATTTTTTAGGATTTCTTGTGATAGGATCACACCTAGATTCTTGTCTAATTTTAACCTAGATTGTCTTGCTTTCTCTAATCACACAGTGCGCAGCAGTAATTTAAAAAATTTAAAAAAAAAAAAGCAATTTTACATGATTTTTCGACAATATCAGTAGGGGGTGGACTCTAAGATTGTCTCCTGATGAACACATCCACAATAAATAATAAAATATTAATAATGCAGCAAAAATTGAACTGCTAACAAAATACAGCATGTTATAGAAATTAGTCCCCCCCCCAAACTTAAGTACTAATTTCAGGAATATTATTAAAATTTCACAAGATATCTACATTAAGTAAACAACATAAGTTACAGATCACAACTGAAGCTAAGCAATACATAGAAAGAATGAGAAACACTACAACAAGAAACTCACTTACATTAGAAGAACTTGCGTTTTGGGGTTTTTGTCTAGATTTGTAATTTGTTGGCCAATCTAAAAGAGAAAAAAAGTTAAAAACATAAAATATAATAAACATTAAAATAAATAATTTTGACAAAACTGAAATGTTGTTAATGAACATTAGAAGGATTAAAGTAGGAAAAAGTAAAAGGAAACTATGAAAAGAACAAATAAATGTTCATATAAGGGTGCCAATGATTTATAAATCAGTGATTTAACTCATGATTTAATTCATGTGATGGTTTCTTTTCCTTTAAATCATTGATTGAAATCATTTTTCAACTTAAACCTTAAAAATTTCTTTGAGAATTCAAAATTTCACTAGTTTAGCACTTTTTTTTAGTGCAATCTGGCCTCTTTATTTTTTATTTTGCCCCTAGGGATAATTGCAACTTGAACATTTATCTATTCAATAATCGCAACTTGGACATTTACCTATTCAAATTCTTTCTCTTTACTGAACTTGAAAATTCCAATTGTTTGCAAGTAGCTAATGGACAGCAAACACTTCTAAGTAAGAAACCACTTTTTTGACATTAATAGCTGCTTTATCCAAGTATTTATATTGTGCAGAAAATAATCAGGAAATATTAAAACACTGGCAGATAGGGAGGTCATATCCTATGAAGCAACAAAATTATAAATTTGAACACACATTCAAGGGCCTAAAACAGCAGTTTTCGAAGATTAATTTTGAAAAGCTCAACGCCCCCCCCCCCCCCACCCCCCACCTCTCCCCAACAAAAATTTCACACCACACCATAGTGTAATCTGATGATCTGATATCATTAAGTAAATGGAAACTCCAGAAAAAGGAATCTGAAATAATATATGCATACTTTTCAAATATACACATTGATTATGCGAAAAAACAATTGAACACTAAGTTTAATCAGAAACTAGAGAAATGAATATTAAACTAATGGATCAATCAATGAGTAACTAAAACAAGCACTCGGGCACAACATAAAATTAATAAACGCTACATTTAGAGTTAAAAATAAAAATTTCCTTTAAAGAAGATATATATTAGCTAACCTTTGACCACGTAAGAACATATTTCTTTCATGATTCTCCAAAATGCTGCTTCTGGTGTACGTCCATATCTTTCTCGCCACATGAACTCATACAAATACTTCTGCACAACATCAGCTGTTAGTATTTTGTCTTCAATTTCATGAAACGCATAAGATATATTTTTCTGGAAATAATTTATAATATTCATCACGTGGTAACCTGGGTGGTTCCGCTTGACGATTGAGCGATCTGCAAGAGCAACGTTGGCGAAACTTTTGACTAGGGCTTCATATAGTTCTTTTGAAGGTACAACAACAGTTGAATTTCTATGAATCCAAGATTGCAACAGGATTTGAAGCTTTTTCAACTCCAAAGTAGAAAAATTGGGAAATGCTCCTAAATATGAACATTGAGTTTTTCTTTCATATGCTCCAAGTATGAAAAAAGTTTTGTACTCAGCAAATGAAACTTCCACAATTTCACCCGAATTACCAAGTTTAGAAGAACACTGTCTCACTATAGCTGCACATATATCTTGAATTCTACGACGCACACATAAAATCTTATAGATATCCAAATGAATAACGGACAAAATGACTCTTGGATCTGTTTGCACGGCCCAGTGATAAATAACTGCTAAAATGTTTGACAGTGAAAAACCAAAAGAGGCTAAGAAAAATGGACGGCGAAATTTATTTTCAAATCTGCACCTATAAAACAAAAGAAAAGATTTAATGAAAAAACAATTGGGAAAAAATAAGCCTATAGAGTGTTAAAATTGTATAAACATACAAAGTAAAATTTTAAATGTTTAACTTTGCTTTTGAGAGTTATGCATTCATATAGGTGCCAACCTTGAAAGCTGAAAATTAGGGAAACTTACATGCAAGATGCGGGGAAAATCGGGAACGTTTTACCGCAGTCTTTTGGATATACATATTCAAAAATAATAAAAGTGAAATAAAAATTTCTCAAGAATGACATTTTTGTGGTTGTGTGAGACTATGACAACTATGATTTTATGATCGACAATGTCTTGCTGTAGGGATTTTTCCAGAGGTTAATGAAAATTTGGGAGATATTTAATTTATTAGGGAGTTTGGGAGAAGTCTCCCAAATTAATCAAAGGAGTTGGCAACTATGCATTGTATGCTTCAAAATTTCACTACTAGTCCAAATATTTTCAAGAGGGTCCACGCTAAATATCCGTCAACTCGCCAAATGCTATAAAATCATAAATTTGGCAAAACAAACTAATATTTGGTGCAAGTATTGGTGAACAGGAAAACTGTCCAAAATTTCCACTCAGAAGAAATATTTCTCCTTAATGCTCAAAATTATGTCTAAAGATGATTAAAAAGTTCTGCAAAAAAGAGACAGGAATTAAAAGCCGCCATGTTGAGAATTGATTTGGAGTCGTTGCTTGCCGCGAGAATGCCAGTTTTTGCTTGCTAATTGAAGATTTTTGTAGAAAAAAATCCACCACTAAAATTTGTTAAAATTATTCTTTGGCTTATGCTTTAGAAATTCGGCTAAGGCTTTTAAAACCTGCCTATTTTAATGACTACCAGTTTAAATTTTTAACGCAGACCCTGAGCTTGGCAAAAACAGAGTCATTACATGATCTTTTTCAACCACTAAACTAAGTATTTACAGTAGTGATTTTTAACAAAATTAACTACTTTCCAAATAAAAGAGGCACATATTTTAGGAATACAATAACAGTTCAAAGTAATTCTACTCTAATCAACATAATCTCAAATGCTAAAAAGTCTACGAAGACTGAATGTACAAAAAAACAAGTAATCAGCAAAATACAAACCAAAGTATTTCATACAGTAAAATGTATCAAAACTTACTTTTCATCTGTACATATTTGTGAACAACCATCTACAAATTTTGAGTTATTCTTCAAACGTGACGGCCCTTTGCAAACATAACAAGGATATTCACTTTTTATTAAACCTTTCCTCACCATCCACTTCACAGGTTCACTCAGAAATCCATCTTGCTTCAACTTTAATCCTAATTTTAAAATATTAATGTAATTAAAATACAAATGTCTTTTTATAATCCTCCTAGAGATAAAGAATACATCAATAATTTTTAAAGAAACACATCCATAGAGTTACTCCAACCAACAGAGCCGTTTTACTAAACATCTCAAAATTTGTAACTAAAACTCAATGGTGACCATGAGAGTCAAGGCCTGTTGCGCTCATCTCAGTTTTCGTTACGCAGATGTTCCGGTTAAGGGGACAACCAAGTGCAGAACCCCCAGTGCATAGTTCCCAAACATGCTTAATATTAATTTTAACAGCCCACTGAAAGGATGAAAGGCTGAGTCAATTGTGCAAAAATGTTTCAACTTGTTTGGAGAGAAAAGGATACTTTCAAATTTCATAGACAAAGAGTTTTTCCTTTTCAGTGCAGTCAACCCGCGTTTATCTCAGTCAATCAGTTCCAGACTTGACCACGATAAGTGAATTTCCACCCAAGTGGGACCCAACGTCTTAGTTAAACATTTTCTCAGTTAGAACATAGAATTTTTTTACGACTGCTTGTTTACATTTTTGCAATAATATTCAAGTCCTCTAGATATAAAATAACTCTTTTGTAATCATAAACCTTATAACCCAATAGATTAGACAAATTGAGAAAATAATCCACACAGTGTGACTTTTAATTAACCTACAATTCTAAAGCCAAATAATACAAGAATCGTTGCAGATAGCACAGCAAAATTTTTTTATAGAAAAGAAAGTCAAAGGCAAAATTAATCCACAATATGTTTTGTACCTGAGTTTGTAGCTTATCAATACCCGAACTACCATATTGGTACATTGGAAGGGGCCACCAGGTCCATTAGAAAGGACATTGAATAAGGTTGGCCTTTTTATACACTTAATATGAATGAGTGCGATTTCTATCTTTGGGGTCACATCAAAGACAAGCTGTGCAAGAAGAAGGCACTTCAATAGCCTCAAGAAATCTATTTCCGACTCTATTTGTAAAAATATAAACACCTGCACAAGTAACTGATTACTTTGTGTCTAGGTTGTGCTACTGCATTGCCTCTTACAGTTCTCACTCCTTTGAAAACATCTGTGCATTCCTTCTTGTTGTTCTTCTAAATAAAAATAGAAAAAAAAGCTGAGCGATCTGCAACACAATGGTTCTTGCATTATTTCATTTTAAGTTTGTCAGTCAATTAAAAGTCACCCTGTGTTAGAGATTAATGTATAAAGAATAATATAATAATAGTTACAAATTAAAATCATGTGAATAATATATTATAAAGAATAGTTATTATTATTATTAAAAACTTAAAATTATATTTCACATGCATTCAACTTGTGAAAAATGATAGCACTTTCTAACAATTATTCAAATTAGATCAATAGATAAATCCAAGTATTTATCAGTTTTCATTTTCAATAACAATTTTCAAACAAGACACATCCAATTCACACAAAATTATATGCAATCAAAAAATATAATTCAGCAATCAGTTATCAAATTGAAATTCCATTATCTGTTTGATAAAAATAATTTCACTATAATTCTTACAAAATAAAGTACCTAATTTGTTGCAGTCCAGTTCATATTTCGCAGAATTAGTTGTAGTTTCTTCAAAATATATTTTGACCCCCACCAAACTATGAGCATTGTCAACAGATACTTTTGAAAAATCAACTTCAGGAGTAGATCCACTAGTTCCTCCAAAAGTAAGACAAGTTGCAGGATCGTCAACATTTTTAGCAGCTCTTGATGCAGAGGAGGACTTCTTAGATAAAATAGATGGCAGCTTTTTAACAGCAAGGTCAAGTCTTTTATCTCTTTTCTCTAAATTTGAAGACTATGAAAAAAAAGGGTGAGAGAAATGTACTACATTTTGTATAAATCAGAGAAAAAAAGTGAATAAAAAACATTTGGCACTGTAATTGTTATAAAAGAATACTTTTAGGTTTTCAGAAATTAAAAAAAGGTCGAGAAAAGTAAAGTAAATAATAATACAACCAAGAAACATTTAAATAAGATTTTTAAGCCCAAATTTTTAAAAAGAAAGAAATTAGAAACATAATTTTTTGTAGTTACTTAAAAAAAAAAAACGTAGGCAAGTAAATAAACATCTGAGCACTATTTTATTTTCAGATATTATGCATATAATGTCTAAAATCTGTTACTAGGTAACGTTCAGCAGTAAATTCAGAAAAAAAAAACTTTATCAAGACTGAGGGGTCTGTCAAGTGCGCTCATCCGAAAAAACTCGGGAAGGTTTTTTCAGGCTGGGTCCAGTTTAGTGAACCATGGGATAAACTGATACTAACTACATTATTATTGCTAATATTTTAGAGGTGCTTGATTTTTTTTTTAAAGTTAATTTTTTGAACTGTGGCTGTTTTACTCCAAAAGTTAAACCAAAACTTATTAGAAAAATACTTGATGACTATATAAAATTTTTTCAATACTTTAGTAGCATTTTTTGTACATTTAATTTGAATGTAAATAGTAAATTTAATGAAGTGTTATTAATCAATTGATTCATGGATCAAAATTCAGGAAAATTAAGGAAAAAGAAATGCATTTATAAAATTTGTCAAGTTTATCTACGAATTTAGCCCTCAATATCTCTAAAATAAATGGAGATGTTATGTGAATGGCAGTTTACACATATGTGCAAGCAATGTATCTTACCTCAGCAGACGCTTTGATTACAGATTCTGGTTTTCGCGGTGTAAGAGTATTTGGTTGAATTAAGATTCCTGATAAGGGAAAAATAAAACACTATGCATCAAATGGACACCACAATAAACAGTACATGAATAAAAGTTAATAAATACACCAGAATAATGAAATCAATAAGAGTAACTTCTATTGCTCAGTAAAATCTTGAAATTACTTTCAAAATCCCAATCATTAACACATTTTTAGTGGTTTTTAGTTTGCATAAATTCAAAGAAAAATTCAACTCTGAAAAACCAAGTCCATGACTTAACAGTAATATAATAGGACAAATATTAAAATCATAGCATCAGATTTATAATTATAAAAAATGAATAACCTTTATCTCAAAATATTTGATATTTCTATGAAAAAGTCAAATACCAATTACAAAGTCTGAATTTTTTATAGAACAGCTGGAGCAATTGCAACATTTCAATAAATTTTGATCTGGATCACTGTGACATGACCAAAAAAAGTGCAATTCCAATTTAAAAACATCCATGCCCTTTAACACAAACAATGGAATGTTTTTAGCACACAACAAAACTTCTCGCTAAAAATAATTTCAAATAACATTTTAGAGGTATTTTCAATGTATCCAAAAAACTGTACAAAAGAAACTAGTAAACATTGATGGTAGGTATAACCCAGTGATTCTCAACCTTTTTACAGCTACCGCCCCCTTTAGAACTGAAAATGATTTAAACGCCCCCTTTGCCTACAGGCATGAAACTGGAAGAGGGGGAGGAGGAGGTAAAGCATTTTTTTTATAGGTTTAACTCTATAATTTTGCACAAACAGAGAGTTGAAAATAACTATAAAGTAAAAAAACTTATGCTTCAAAAGTTTTTTATTCTTCATAATTTTCTTTTTAAAAAGCGGTCAATTTTTTGCACCAAAAACCTGCGCCAACGAAACAACCAAGTGCCTAGAATGGTTTCATTAAATGAGTGACCCATTTTGAATGTAATGAAGAACAAAACGGTTTGAAATAAAAATGTGTTGTTTTCAATATTTTAATTTGAAAACCCATATATTTTGAAAAATAGACTGCGTTCAAATATGCAATACGCATTCCTCATTTATTACATACGGATATTGCACTTTACTGCGGATGGGCAATAACAAAGCCGGACCTTCGATTTTTCTCATAGGTGGGACAAATACTTGCAACTTTTAATTGGAGGAAAAGGAAATAAAATAAGTTGAGATTATAAATTTCAAGATAAGTTCAATTCAGAGAAATTCTTTTTGAGTAACAAGGGAAAAAAAGCTCTCTCATGTATATTTTTTCTTTTTCTCAAAATTGAAGGCAAAATATTCAAAAATAAGGTTGATTTTAGTCATGTTAGGGGGTCATAGCTCCTTTCAGTGTTCTCTGAAATTGAAGTCATAAACGCCTAAATTGAAACTATTTTTTTTTGATGTTGAGGGAATGGTAAAGGTTGGAGAGTTTTCGACGGAAATTTTCTTTTCATTGTACTCTGGTGCTGTTAGAGCGAGATGCTCTACCGACACAAAACTTCTAGAATTTTTCAGAAACTAACCTCTTAAAAGCACAAATTTGAACTCGTTTTGGTCACGTTTGTTGAAAGAGGAGGCTGGTAGTTCAAGATATTCTCTCGCAAACATTTTTTAAATAATTAGTCTGTGTTTGAGAATGAAGGTTTCGTGAGCGCTTTAACATAAATGTCTAAAACTAAAATTGTAAGCAAAAGTGGCTGTGTTAGGGGAAAGGAGTTTTGGCTATATAAGTTAGGTGAGCGGGGAGGGAGGATTCAGGCTTTGTCCTCTAACAATTTTAAAAATTTAATTCATAAGATCCCAATTTCAGGCTATTTTAGACTTGCACTATATTAAAGTGGGGACCTACCTTCAAAAACTTTTTGGAAATTGAACTGCTATTGGCGAATTTTAGGCTATCTTTGATATTACATATAGCCTGAAATTTTTCATGAGGGCGAGGGATTGGAAAGTTTTCGAAATTAATGGTCAAAAAACGCAATTTTAGGTCTTTGCATGTTGTTTCTACAAACAATTTTGTTGTTTCATTGAGAAGGGTATGACCCATATTTCCCACCCCCTTACCTAAGATGTGCCGCTGATCTTTGAGAAAGTAAATAGAAGCATCAGAGGTTCAGTGCTGAGATATCCCCAGAAAATAATTTTAAAGCCATCCCTGGAGAAGTAAGAGAACTGGATTTTATCCCACTTCCGCCGAAAACAATACATCGCAAACACATTTCAAAATAAACCCATCGCCCCCTTACCACCCAAAATATATCCACCGCCCCCCTACTGCCCAAAACCTGTTCACCGCCCCTCAGCATCTGCCCACCGCCCACAGGGGGGCGATATCGCCCCCGTTGAGAACCACTGGTTTAACCCATTTGTGCCCAAGTTTTTTTTTTAACAATTATTTTCAATTTTTATCTGCTTAAAACCCTTACTGTAATGATTTACATACATTTTAGGCTTAAAATAGTTTACTGTTGCCATATTTATTAAGTTATTTAACGTCCTGTTTATGGGATATTTTGCAGATATGTAAGCAAAATAAGACCTTAATTGACTTTACTTTTGTGAAGTAACATTACAGAACGCATCTGTGATCAATTTTAAGCAAATCATTTTAAAATAGTTTAATTTTATGAAAAATAAGCTCGCAAAAAAAACTTACTTTCTGTGGCTACCCATGCTGGATTGTTGCTTGACTGATTTGTCTGAAAATAGCTGTCAATAAAAAAACTCTGATGTCCAAATAGTGGCTCTAACTGGTTTTCTCAAGAAGAAGGACTATTTAGCTTGTGAGAAACAGCTTTAGTAAAAGGATATACCTATTACAGGTTTTTGTATGCAGTAACTAACAAGCGTCCCGTTTTTAGGCAACTGGGCATAAATGGGTTAACTCCAATCAATGCAAAAAATGCACAAAGTATAGTGTCAATGAAATATTAGGTGTCACAAAAATTTGTACCTTTATCAGATGCTCTCAATGGTCCCCATCTATCTCTCAACAATTTACTTTCAAACTGTAAAGATTATATGAGCACTTATATATATACCATATAAACTTCAAAAAAAAAAAGATTATCAGACAATGAAAATACTTTTCAACATAATTCATGTTAATATATATATCATTTGTAAGTTTTATAACTCAAACATTGTATATATGCGACAATACTAAGTCGTTGCTTCTAAAACAGAGCTAAATAAAAATGAAACCTTTTAAATAGATAAATAGAGTAAAACAAATTACAGTTTAAATGCCTTTAAAGGGATAGAACAGATGTCACATTAAGCAATTTGGCAAATACTGGTAAAAGTTGCGTTAATGCTAATAAAATATTTTATTATAAACAATATTCTGTATTACAACCTCTACAGACTGTCTATGTCTATCCTATATTTAAAAAAAAAATGACAGCCCTTTTCCCAATAAATAAATTATGTAAACATATAGCTATAGATCTCAGTTATAAATAATTCTTATTTTATGTATAACTTAAAATTAATACTGTTCTTGAAGTTACTTAAGATATATATTATATTTCTGTCCAGTTGTGAATACTCATTGAACAATTCTGTACCTCAGAACCAGACTAACGTAAGTCCATTTTCGTCATTTTTCGGTAGAGGGGAAAAACGATTGTCGAATACATAGTTTTTCCCCTCTACTGAAAAATGACGAAAATGGACTTACGTTAGTCTGGTTCTAAGGTACAGAATTATTATACTTGTAACAATTAGTATACCATAAGTTTTTCCCAGAAACTCTATTAACTGCACAAAGGTTATCTTTTAAGTTCAAAATATTACTCCTATTCGTGATTGTATTGCACATCAACTTTCTACAGATTAATTTTTTCAGGTTAACGAAAAAAGAACTCACAGCAATTTCCAGAGGAAGATTTCTTGTATCTATTGCAACTGAGTCTGTAAAAATATTTGAAAAAATTAAGGTATAAATAATACATAATGTACAATTTAAATTTCATTTAAAAAGAAAAATATTTGCGTATAAAACAACACTTTTTCAACATAACATTTAAAAAATTGCATCATAACCACGTAAGATAAAACAGGTTTTCAAAGTCCGAGCCACCAAAGTGGGACTGATTCCAGAATAAAGGAGCCCTCAGAAAGATTTTGTAAAAAAAGGGCACTCTGTTTTCTTCAAAAACGGCACTTGTGTCTTACTCAAAAAGTACAGATTTTAGAGTTGGTGCGGAATTTGCAATTAGAGACAGGGTAAAATATAAATTGGCTACATGCATCTCGTTATTAAAATAATATGCTGCAATAAAATCTGAGCTTTAGAGTTAATACATTGCCAAATTCTAATCAACAGTTTACAATACAATTGCTATTTTTATGCTCCCACGTATTCTTTCGTAATCTAAAAAAAAAAAATGAGAGTGTGGAAACTGAGAACCATGATTAGTATGATTTCACTGCAAACTTTATTTCAATCGATTCTGTTAAACAAGTTGTAAAGTGCATGCAAGGAGTTGAATTTTTTTTTTTTTTTTGTCGCAAAAAATTATAATATTGGATATTCTTTTACAAAATAAATCAATCTTTTATTTATCTTTAAACATATAGTCTCTTAGTAAAAGTCCAATAAGAGAGCTCAAAAAATTGAGGGTGACTAAAGTAAGACCTTGCTATCTAGTTCTTTTAAAAGCTATGTAGAGTGGAATTTTCTTATAAATTCAGAGAAATAATTTGCCGGGTGACCATTTTTTTTTTCTGCCATCAAAAATTTTACAATTCGTTAGTCGTTAATCCAATGGCAGATACACAGGTTTGGGGGCCAGTTGCAATGCATTTTCTCGGACCCCTTAAAGATGAACAGAACTACACAAAAGATCTCTCATGTGCCTTTTTGGATCTTTTACGAGCCTCTAAATATCCTACCCTCCTCTTTTTAAAATTGCGATAGTTGCGACATGGTAAATCTGTCACCTTTCTGGTCAAATACCAATTAAGTTTAACTGCTTTTGAATAAAACAGCAACAGTTCATCAAGGAATGATGATTGTAAAACAGACAATAAAAAATATATTAAAACTTACCAGGACTAGGATTTTCAAATCTCATATGATTAAAAATATTCCAAAACGCCATTTCTAAAAACATTCCATACATTTCACGCCATTGAAGTTCATCCAAAAATCCCTGAATGACCTCTTTTGGCAGCTCATCATGGTTAAAACTGCCAAACATTTTTGTCAATTTTCTGCCAAGATATTTTGTAACAGTAAAAATATGATATCCAGAATCATTGATGTTAGTGATGGCGCGATTCACTTCAACACTGTAAATATTATTCAGCTCCTCTAGCTTCCTTTCAGTAATCAATATATTTTCAGAATGAATCCAGTTACGTAAAAGCTTAATATGTTTATCAGAATTTAACGCTTCATCATGGGACAGAGCATGAAGTCTCGTGTGACCATTGCTTCGATCGTAAGCACCTAAAATGTAAACTTTTCCCAGTTTGACGACTGCAGCTTCGATTCGGGATGGAGATCGGATTCCTCCGAGGCATCCCTTTTTGGACAAGATTTTGCCACATAATTCTCGCAACGATTGGAAGTACACAT
The DNA here is from genome assembly GCA_038373865.1 of Uloborus plumipes. Taxonomy (NCBI): domain Eukaryota; kingdom Metazoa; phylum Arthropoda; class Arachnida; order Araneae; family Uloboridae; genus Uloborus; species Uloborus plumipes. Next base: position 36,589 of record JAXGGA010006230.1, read on the forward strand.
TTATTTGGGTTAAATCTATTGGTACGTCTTTCATTATTTCTTCATAATCTGATTGGCATGCCCAGTGGTAAGTCAGCAACAACAGTTCTCGCAATGTCAAAAACATGAATTTATCGAAGAATCTCGGCCTTTTCACAGGTTCTTGGTTAAAACACCTAAAATATAAGAGATTTAAAGAATGACAAATGAAACTAATGAAAGGGGAAAAGATGACAAATTATTCTCAAAGACTGATTTTAGATCCATTATAATTTTGCTTACCTTCCCCACCCCCCTTCCCACCCCCCGACTTGCACAATATAACAAAGGGAATTTTGTGTTTGGATAATTGGATATTGGAAAACTAATTTAAACATTCTGAGATTCTACTGGATATATATATTACATGTAAAAAAAACTAATCTGAAATACTTATAAATCTGTCATAATATGCAGAGTTCTGTCATAATACACTAGCAGATCAATTCTTATCTTTTGTCATTTACAGAAATTTTTACGGTTAAAAAAGAGGAAAAAAGGAAATGTCACTGAAAAATCTGGTTCCAAAGATTTTCAACAATCTGTCAGATATCAAACACCATGATCTTGAAAAAATGAGCAATAGCTAAGTTTGAACAATTATTTTAGTAGTAATCAGGCGTATGAAGATGCATTTATCTCAAACTTCAATTGAATGCCATAAAACATATGTGGGTCATGAAGAAAGTGTTTATATATTTGAATTCAGAGCACTATTTTCTACTACAATCAGGAACTTTTCAGTTTTTTTTTTTTTTTTTTTTTTTGACACTAGGGTAATTTATTACACATGCTAAAACCATACACTTTACATTAAAATAAATTTAATTCAAGACTTAGCTTTTCAAATGAACTCATTTGATAGTTCAGCATATTCAGTAATTTATCACATAACATTTATAATCATTAAAAAAAATGAAAATCCAAAATTGGAGAAAAAAAAAGCTCCACATCATAATTACTTAGGGAACAAAAATATAACTTACGTTTTGTTTTCACACCTGTAGATATACCCTTCAAAGCATTTCTTATCTCGAAAAACAGAAAAGTTTTTGCTACTGCAAAAGGCACAAGTTGGAACTGGAGGCAAGTGGTGGTGCCTTACAAGCCATTGTATGTATCCAGCCACAAAATGTTCCTCCCTCAGTTTCACTCCTAAAAAATTGATAGCACTGCCATTCAAATATGCACACCAAAAAAGCTTAAAGGTTCATACAAACAGGCAATACACATTTATTCTATACACATGTCGCTGCTTGAAATGAACAGTGGCATATTTGCAAAACACTACTTTTCACTAGAGCGTTTCAAAGTTTTTGCAGTAAAACGGTATTTTGAAGTAAAATGGTATTAAGGGTACTTATGCCGAATCAACTTACAGAGACATAGATGTTCCTCCTCCAAGCACTTCTTCAGAACTGATGCAATGGCGGCTGTGTCCTTGTTTACTAGTAGAAGCGCGCCAAAATAAAAAACTATGCACAACGACACCAACGATTGCTGCGTGATATTTTGAAACTAGAGATATGCCGATATTACCACAAGAAAGAGTAAAAAAAATTGAATTTTTTGATGCAATAAAAAAAAATCGATTTTTGTAGATATGCCACTGCTCATTTCAAGCAGCGATGTGATAAGATTATTAACTTGCCATTTAAGTTGCCATTTTGTTCATTATTAACTTGCCATTTAAGAAAAAGTTTTCGCACATGATTCAAACTAGTGCATTTTTTCAGGGCCACAGTTTTTCTCACGGCAACTCTTTCTACTATTTTTTAGACATCAAAATCCCATGGTCTACAATGTATGCTTGTGAAATATAACAATATTTTTTCCAATACTATACTTGAAAGAACTCTGAACACTTCCCCATATTTCATAACTACCCTTAAAGTTTCTCAATTTTTCTTTAGGAGAAACTTTCAAGGTCAAAGTTCACATAACATAGCAATGAAAAACAAAATGCACAAATTTAAAGCTACATTAAAGTACAAAGTTTGTCCGTAAAATAAGATTCTCAATAATTTTTCCCAATGAAAGATATGTTCATTGGAATTGAATAATACATAATTGGCAAGCTTAGATTTCCTGTATTTTTTGACATAATCAGCAATGAGATCAATGCATTTTTGCATGGGGTGTACTGTTCTGTTTATGCCTGAATCGTAGAACTCTTCCGCCACGCGGCGAAACCTTGACCTTCCTTAAAAGGTCCGTCAAAATTTTATGAATAGTGGACTTTGACACAGGGGATAATCCTACAGAGGTCTCGAACCTAGACCCTTTAACTTCTCAGATTTGATTCTCTCATTTTAGCAATTGTTTTGTCAGGAACCGATAGCCATCTGAAAGATTGCTTGCCATGGATGTCAGTACGTCTGTCTTTGACTTTGCTGCATCAATTGCGCACGTATTGTATGCTCATACAGTTTTCTCAATAGACTCCACACAGTAAGGAATGAATATCTATCTACCAATGCATTGTTTTTTGCACACAAAAAAAATGAATCACAGAGTGTAATTTGCAGCTGACGGGAGAAGCAAGAAGCCGCTCTCTATCTAACGGCTACCAGGCTAAAAATGAGAATCGCAGACAGCTCATTAGCATGGAGTTTGAGACAGCAGATGCCAAGATACACCAAATCCTTCGTAACAGCGTTCCTCGCGTTTTCAAGCCCTTAGGAATCTTATTTTAGGAAGAGAACTCATAAATATTAAATCGATACCTATATCACTAAAATGTGTACTAACTTAAAAAACTGGCCTCTTGCTGCCGTGCTGGATAAATATGACTTTTTACACTCAGAAGAGCTAGTGGTGAAACTCCTCTTGATCCACTTGGAATAATAGGAATCAAATGCTGAAGATGAAATATTGATGGCACTTTTGCTTGGTCACTTTGGGGATCACTCGTCGAAAGATTAGAGCTAACCTGTTAAAACATATTGACAAAGCACATTGAAATTTACAGTACTAATATCAGTATCATACACTAACCAACTACATAAGAAATCAAAAGTTTTTAATTTAAGACAAAAATTTTCTCACCCAATAAAAAAAAACATGTATTGCATCTTACAATAAATTACAGTCTGTTTGCGTATTATGCGTTTGGTAGACACGAACGCTTCCATTTGAAAAAGGGGAGATAGGTTTAGGATGCACACTTCCAAATGCCTTCAGTTTTCGTTTGCTTGCTACTTCCTTGTTGCATTTCCCCCCTATTTCGAGAAAGTCAGAAGAGACTTGGCGCGTGCACAGATTGAAGGGAGGTCTCGCGAAAAAATGTTAGGCAGTAAATTCCATTTCGTCTAACATAAATATACATAAGTGTACCAAACTAAAAATGATTTTATGGAGATTCCCCACCCCCCCTTTTTTTTGTCTAAAGTGCAATATAGTCAAACATTGTTATTGTGACACCCTGATTTTAGAACACGCTGGAAGTTAGGTCATAGTTACAAACTTATTACGTACAATTTTAATGTTAAGTGGTTCTAGGTTTCACAAAAGTGTTTCATTTTGAGACTCTGGTTATCACAAAACTGCAGGATTCTCAGATAGGATCTAAATTTTCTTTATGATTGTATTTTCAAATATTGCAAATTAAATGATGAAAACAACTGGTAAAGTTCATTGCAGAGATTTCTGACAAGTTATAAGAGACATGTGTTATTATAGTGCATGAATGATACTTCAAAAATGTCTGTTTAAATGTACTTAAATCTGTACTTAAAATGTGTACTCAAGTTCTGAAAGGGACAGATTTTAGCGTTTGATATGCGAGACAAATAGAAAAGAATACAAAGAGATTTTAATACTGGAGCAGGAGAAAAAAGACTACAGTTACCTTGATTACAGTGAGAAGTGCAAAAGATCAGGTTAAAATGTAAAAAACTCCTACAAATTGCTAAAGGGTTGTCAGGTCTTAGCCAGTTTTCTAGATTAAAGCTAATTAGTAAGCAGTAATTAACTTAAATCTTCAAAAAGATTGAAAAAATTATGAGCGTATTTGCTTAAAATATAGTACATAACCCAACAAAGAAAGTAACAACAATTTATCAAAAACCATGAATCCAAAATAATATTTGAGATAAAAAAAAGAAAGAAAAATATGCAGATAAATGGCAGTAGAAGCTAAAATAACTTGGAACTTTCAATGTAATTCAAATATTTACAAGATGAAAAAGGATTGCAATCTAAAACCCCAGATGCAATTTTCTGCAAAGTACATGCTTCGTTGAACATGCACGTGTAGAAAGTTTCAAAAAACGAAATACAGTAAAACTGGCGCCATCTATTGAGAAGAAAGTGAAACATTTTGATGATTGATTGAATAAGCTTTTTGACTGATATTTATTGAAGAGAAATAATCCAACAGAAAATTCTTTTAAAAATTACCTTGGGAGTCATATTTGAATATGTTGAAAAAGTTTTTTTCTTCTCTGATTCATCATCTGCAGAAATCACATCCACAAATATTGAGGGCTTTGGCTTCCTACGGACAGTTTCATTCTTATTTATTGAAACTGGAGATGCTCCATCATCGTCGTCTTCGATATTCTGAGTGAAAGTTGAGATGAAGTCAGAAAACAATTAAATATTACATGAAATTAGTGATGTGATGGATTGTTAATAATGTAGATCCCTGGATAAGAAAAATAATCAGATATAAAACAAAATACTCAGATAGCATAAACAAGACTTAAATACCCACTTCTCCCATTTTCATGTCAGATAACTAAGTGATAAATTTTTAATAATTACATGGTGAAGTTTATTTATTTATTTTTTTTTTTCAAATATTGCATTTCCATGATAACTTTACATGAAATGTAAACAAGAGAAATGGACATGCATGTTGTCTGAAAAATACAGTGAAGCACCATTTGTACGTTTTTCAAGGGACTGTGGGGAAAAAACGTATAAATGAAAATTACAAAAAAATAAGAAAAAACGAATATTTGTGGTTAAAAGTAACTTAAGGGTTATAAGAAAAATAAAATAATGAAATACAATGAAATGAAGCATGTAATACTAACCTTTTAATTCCAGAATTAATTTACTTCTACTACTTCACATATTCATGCGGACTGACGTTCAAAGTATTTCGTTATTTTAGGCTGTAGGGCTCTTTTGGAATGCACAGAAAAAAGTTCTTTGTTTATAGTTAAAAGTGCCATTTTAACATTATCATTTAACTCACTACTAATGAGATAATCTTGCACGGTGTTAAAATCCTCTAAAGCTTGCTGAAAACTTGGCAGTGGCTTTTCCGAACAATTATCCCTTCTTCGCTGCTGGATTCTTCATTATCGATCATTTCATCGATTGTTAGAAGTGATCATGTCGCAAGTTCTGAATCACAGTTAACAAAGTCATGAAATGAAGAAACTTCATTTACATTTGACCAGTTTTCAGGGGGAGCAAAATCAGTAACTTCGGTGATTTCAATAGGGCTATCCACTGAAGACAAAAATCCACCAATGGTGAAGTAGTTTTTTATCGTTTTCGGTAAAACATCTGTCCACGCCCATTCTCGCTCTTTTTGACTCAGATTTTGGAAAACGTATAAATGAAACTGCAATTTCAGGAAAGTGTATAAAAGAAATTTTTTAACATTAATATGTATTGGACTCTGCCAGGACCGAGAGTAAAAAACGTATAAATGATAAAAACTTATAAAACACAAACGTATAAATGGTGTTTCACTGTGCTTTGAGATTAGGTATATAAACTAAGTTTATTTTCCTGACTTATTTCCATATCATAGTAATATGATGCATTTATTGTGAACTTACCAGAAAATCCATCAAATTCATCGGCAGTTGAGCAATATCAGAACCTGTTTTTAAAAATATATGTAATTTTTTAAGCTATTAATTAAATAAAATAAATAAATAAACATAATAGAAATAAATGACCGGAAAAATTAAAATAACTAACTAGTAGGCAAAAGTTCAGTGTTAGAAAAAATTCAGTTTGGAGAGTATGAAGAGTAAAATTCACAGAAAAAAAGCAAACAGAAATATATGTTTACATACATTTAAATAGAAACATTCATAACAATTACAATGTTATATACTTATGTGGTGATTGCATGTTAGAAATAATGATCGTTTTATTTATTAGATTTCAAATATCAATTCAATGCATACATGTAAATGTTCCATAAATAAATAAAGATATCAATAACTGCCTTTTCAAAATAATGAGGTATATTTTGAAAGAACTAATGAATTTTTCAACATTAGAAAACAAAGCAAAAACAAGAAAGATACAAATATCCACTGTGAAATAAAATTGTCTCAGTCTTTCACGGGAGATCAGCTTACAGATAAATATAACAATTGAGGGCAGACTTTCTTTTCTGCATGTGGCAAAAAATGTGAATTGCTTTCTGTAATAATTTATCTTCTCTTTTTCATACCTCTAATTCTTAAATATTTACTGAACTTCATTACTGGAATACAATAAAATTGCATGTAGAAATGTACATTTTGAACGAAATTTCACAATTGAAGACATTGAGTTTCTGATTATTTGGCAGAAAAAGAGTGATGTGTTTGTGGCATAATGTGGAATTAAATTCAATATAATGCAGCATTTTATGATTTTCCACCACTGCAAAAAGTTTTATTCAATTGATAATTACACACATATTCTAAATTTCAATACGCATAACCAGATCTGACTGTTACCTTTGGTTAGGTACTAAAACCATTTCAACCATACGTAATGATGCATATGCATAAAAAATAAATAAATAAAATCTAAGCATTAAACATTTCAAGTCTAAAGTCACAATTTTTTTTTTTTTTGCAAATTTTGAAATTTATATTTTTCAAAAAATAGTTAGGAAAATGGTACTTTATTTCTAGAATATATGTTACAAAACAGGGGTCCTCAAACTATGGCCCTTGAGCATCTAAAATTCCGCCCACGGCTGCAGACCAGATTTTAGATACATAAATTAACTAAATAATTATCACTAAGTGTGCTTAATTTAACTGTAGGAAATTTCTCGTGAATTTATATTTAGTGAGTTTCTAATTGCAAACGATAGGATTAATGGATGAATCATCATAGATTAGCATAAATCAATCATTAAAGAATGCTTCTTTGAGCAAAAAGTTTAGAGACTCCTTGCTATAGAGCACATAAATTCATCCATCAAAAAGTTAATAAATCTGTACCTCAGAACCAGACTAACGTAAGTCCATTTTCGTCATTTTTCAGTAGAGGGGAAAAACAATGTATTCGACAATCGTTTTTCCCCTCTACCGAAAAATGACGAAAACGGACTTACGTTAGTCTGGTTCTGAGGTACAGAAATATGCTAAAACTCTAATCTTGAAAGCTATTATAATTAGAGGTGTAATTGTTTCACTTTTCAGCTAACATAAATAATTTAAAAATTATATACAATTATGTCCAATGTTCCAGAATTAGGGGCTGATACAATGAAAGGACAGTGGGGGTGATCGCTCCTCCCTTGAAGGACTCACCATGGTAAATTTTCAATATTGAAACTAAATAAAGCATTTTTAAACAATCTTTATTGCTAGCGAAAGGGAGGTTTAGTGCTCTCCTCTGGATATTTTTCGAAATTGAAGTCTGAAACATATGTGGTCAATATTTTTAAACTTATCTATTTAATAGAGGGGAAGTAATAAAACCAATCGCCCTTCACTTGAAACATTTTTAGATCCGCCCTTGTTCAAAGTATGCAATTTTTGCTAATTTGCAGCTGCTATAGTCTACAGAATTGTCAAAAGATAGTGTGTTTGCACGTTGAGCAAGCATCTGTTTTGGGAGCTTGTCTGCATATCAGCACATGGAATGCATAATAATAGGGGTTAAGTTAATGAGTGTTTATGTGAGTTAATGTGATTATATTTTATGTTACAAGATTTTGAAAAAGATACTAACCCAGAATCTCCACAGAACTGCTCTGCTTCAAGACTTGTATTGATTGACTCTCAGGATTCCTTTTGACGGGGACAGCAGGAGTCGATGGAATCGGGGCGCTTTTGGATCCACCAGTACTAACGCTGGAAGACGCAGCAGTAGTGTTAGGAGGGAAAACGGCTGTGCTTGAAGGCGCAGGAAGGGTAGCAGGTGGAACATACGCCATTTTAATGGGATTTGAGGGTGCACAGGCAGCTGGAGGCAAGATGGTAACATTTGAAACAGGAAGTTGCAGTGGTTGTGCCAAATTCAAAGATGACAGAAGAGGAATATAAGTCATGGGAGCCTTTAAAAGAGCAGCTGGGGCCAATAAATTAGGTGTATACGAAACATTCAATATTGAAGATGCAGAGACTATTGTTGGAGTTGGTGCTGGTGCTTTATATGTCCCTGAAACTTGAATATTTTTACCAGAACCTAGGGCCGCCAAAGAAGGCATTGAAGGTAGTGACGGCGCAACAGGGGCTGAAAGTGTGCTAGTTGATGATGCAGGTACACTAGAACTGATCTATTGCAAACAAAATAATGCAGGTTAATAATATGAAAGAAAAACTTTTTTAAAGCAAGAAATATTACTGTAATTCTTTTTTATGGTAAAACAAGGTCAACATTTGACGAAATTTTGATAAATTCATAAACAAAATGAAACATATTAAAGGGAACAAACAGAAATTAACTTTTTAATAGTGTTTTAAAACAATGGTAGATAATAAGTACAGATGTTACAAAGTAAAAGCTCTTTGAGCAGTCACCTCTACTAAGTGGCCAAAACCTCTTAACGAACAATTTTTTGTAGAACCGATTTTTTGCCCCATAGACTTAATGTTAAAACCCCTCCTTGCAGCACCCACGCAACTCCTCTGAACAGCTGCCGAGTGGGTTTATCATTTCAAGTTTTCAGTAGCATATGTTCACTTCCTGTTTTTAATCTTCAGCCTTTTAGCTCAAGATCAGCTTAGGGGAGGTCTTATTGGCTGTTAATGGATTAGGATAATTTTGGAATGAAATTTCATTCATGTTTGTTCATATTTCAGTCAGTGATTTGAATTGCAATAAACTTACAAGAGTTTTAATGAATCTCAAGCAGCTCAATGAAAGTTCTATAATAGAACATCAAATAAAATAACATTTTCCCTTTAGAAAAGTATAAAGCTTCATTTTAAATAAAAAATAGGTAATAGATTGCTTATATCAGGAAAAATAGATATTATCTCGCAATTGTAATGAGAACCCTTTAAAGAGGCCACCTCTTCTGAGAGGCTAAAACTTCATGGAATGAAGGGGTGGTCGTTTACAGAGGTTTTGCTGCACAAATTAAATAAATAAAGGTAATACTTTTTCCTATATAATCATATCAGAGTATTCAACTTTTACACACACTTACTGAATTTTAATAACAGAAATGAGTGAGAAAGTGCATTTCCCTCCATTACTTAAGTAACTTTCTAACTGTTGTCCAACCCCAAAAAATGAGGAACCTGTAAATTGTTTAAAAAATGGGCCCATTCCTTAAAATAGGTAGAGAAGGAAAAAAATAAGTGTGCCAAATTTATACTAGTCTAACGACATCATTGCAATACAAAAGTATATTTTTGAGAAAGTTTTATAAAAGAGGAATAATTCTTCGAAGAAAAGGCAAAGCAAAACATAGCAGCAAACCATTCAAAATTCACCATCTGAAACATTTATTCTATTACTTTATCTTTTATTTCAATAGAGATTGAAGTCAATACCTTGAGTGAAATAATTTAGTTTTTTATTTGTTGTTTGCTAATTGAAGTCTATAGATGTTTACTTTTATTTTAAAGAACAATGAATGTTGTTCTGATGATTTATACTTAAAATTTTTAGAATTAGTTGATTAAAAAAAAAATGCTGCTACTATATTTTTGCAATATAATTACTTATAACAAAAATGTTTAAGTTACAGCAGTAATTGCATTTAGTTGGCAAATAGTTAAAATGACAATCATTGAATTCTTTATTGCAACCCTAATCTAGCCAATTTTAAATTTAAATAAACTATAGGAGGTGTTGCAGTCTCTGGCCAATGGCTATTGGAAGAGGTAAAACAAAGACCCACCCAATGAAGTAGACAAAGACCCATCCAATGAGATCTTCGCCTCAACAGTACAAAATTAGAATGTTTTGTCTCTTTGGCAAACTTCTTAAATTGGGTGACATACTACAGCTCTGCAAGGTGACATATTAAAGCTCTAAAACCAATACCACTCTTGTGAATCCCATTCTTCAGTTTTCCTCGGTCCATCACCCTTACATGAAATCGAACAAATCTAAAAAGGGGGAGTCAAGTGACTTCTCTTCAAAGCCCGACGACTTAGCTCACACTTTATACTCACAGATGAGGTTCACTATGCTCGTGATAGAGTTACATTTAAAAGCAGTATCATTCCAAAATTCAAGGTACTAACAAAATAAATAAATAAATAACCATTGAAAAATATATCTTCTGCACTTTTCAGTTTCCTGCTTTGCAGGTTGGATTTAACATTTCTTAACATTTTAAAGAAATCAGGGTTAACTAATTATAAAATCACTTTAAACACTACTCCAGAAAAAATGTAATATTGCTTTTTTTTAATTAAATCTGGTTCTTCATATTTTCTCAGACGATATTTCAGCTCACCTGGACACTGGCAACTTTTGTACTGAGGTTGCATTTGTGCCAGAAGATAACAATTCTTGAATTTAAAAGCTTAAATTATACTGAATACTTTTAATTCAAGACATGAAGAATAAAAGCAGAACATTGCATAAAAAATAAACTTACTTGAACTGTGTTTATTTTTACCTTCTGCAATTTCAGTTCTAAAAAACAGCAAAGGAAAAATGTATATTAATAAAAATAAAATACTTATCAATAAAATAAAATTTAACAAAGTTGTAAGTTATTATTGAAAAATAGAGTTATTTCAAAAGGAATAAAAGTTATTTGAGTAGTTTTATAACGCAAGCACAAGTTTTAAACAGAAAATTTTTCAAAGCTCAAAAAGTTTTTAATTTTTACAAAAAGTAAGCAATGCAAAAGCTTTTGTTTCTACTAAAAATAAACAGTGCAGCATGTATTTTTAAAAAATCTATAACTTTCAGCTTACTTTAGATTTATACAAACAATAATCTTGAATCTATTAATCTTAAAAGAGGTCTAGTATAAAATATGTCTCACTCACACAACAACAAATATGCATCATTCATTGGTACAAAAAGAATAATGTAACACATCAGAAACAGCAGAAATAAATAACAGAAATTAAAAATAAATAATGATAAAAATAAAAACAATTTGTTATAATAAATCTTAGATTCTTCTCCCGTAGTTTTGGTTTTATCCACCAATTCTGTGGTAAATGTCACTTTCTTTATTCTCATGGACATCTACTATGGCAAAAGATTTAGGTATGTAATATGATAGAAACTCTCCAATTTATGTATGATATGTTATTATATACCAAGATATATGTATATATATATATATATATATATATATATATATATATATATATTTATTAACATAAACAAAGTAGTTGAAGAATCATATATAGAAAAGAAAAATAAACTTCACCACACAGGTCAAAAGGCGCCTGTGGCAGCTCTTTGAAACTGGTAGCAGACATATTTTTAATCAGAAGTATAAAACTTTGCGAAAAAAAATTTTGTTGAAAAACTGAAGTAATGAGAAAATTCCCAAAAGACCCTAGGGCCTTCATCAGGGGGACTCCCCTAGGGTAGGGAAAAGGGAAGTGAGATGTTTCTAGCCAGTTGCAGGCAAAACACCTAAAAAGATGCAACTTTTAGCCCCCGTTTTGCCTGCAACTGGCTAGAAACATCTCACTTCACTTTTCTCTACCCAAGGGGAGTCCCCCTATTGAAGGCCCCAGGTCTTTTGGGAATCTTCTCATTACTTCAGTTTTTCAACAAAAAATTTTTCGCAAAGTTTTATACTTCTGATTAAATATATATAATATATATATATAGACTCAAAATTGTTTTAAGAAAGAGCTGAAATGTGCAATGTTAAATATATCAAAAAATAAAATCCTAGCCAAAACGGATACATTACCATTTTCTTGATTCAGTTCAACATTGTAGCCTAGCATATTTTGTATAGACTTTAATACAGTAGATAAATCCAAAACATTTTCTTTGCGTTTATCACTGGTATTCAAAGTCTGACTTGAATTTTGTTGTTTTACAGAATTATTTTCAACAACAGCAACAACAGAAATCTAGAAATACAAAAATTACAAAATGTTAAGAGCATTAAGATTACTTTTTTTCATTTTGCTTGAAAACTACAATAAGCAATATCATAAAAAAAACTTTTCTTTTGGCAGTTAAAAACATCTTAGAAAATCATACTACAATAGAGCCCCTAAATAAGGGACACTAAAAAGACCTGGCATAGAAGGTGTCCCTTGCTCGGAAGCTTAAAAAAAAGGATGCATGCCATGTATTTAATGCAGTATAACATAGTAATAAATATAAACTATTAACATTTTAGATTAAATATTGAAAATGTTTTATACATACTAAAAAATTTTTGTCATTATTTTAATTGAAAAACATGTTATTTAAAAATTAAAAATTTAATCAAAAATTTTGTAGAATCACAGTTTTGCAATTTGTAGAAATTATTATACGTAAATTTATAACATAGATCTCTTCACTATGTAATTCACTATGTACTGCAAGCAGTGTGATTACAATTCAAGTTCTATAAAAAGTTTGCGATGGGCCCCAGTTACATATTTGGCAGTTTATTTGGCAGGTTTTCCTGGTGGTTGTTGTTCACATGCGCATGCAGTTACCTAAAATCGTCAAAAAAACAATGCCAAATAAACCGCCAAATATGTTTCAACCTCCAAATCAGTAACTGCAGAGGAGTTAATACGTAAGCACCAAAAATTTTTCAACGAAATGTTTTTAATTAAATTACAGGTACATCAAATTTTAAAAAGTGTTCAGGCCTAAATGTTTAAAAATGACCTAATTTAACTGCAGAAATTATTATTAACAATGGTGTTTTAAAATAAACATCAAACATTATAAACTTGAAGAAAATAGCTATGTTTCAATCGTTAGTGCAAAAATGAAGTTTTAAAAAGCACAGGCAAAGTTAATAGAATTGTTTGCTAAATACAAATAGATTTTTTACTTCGTCATTTTCCAGTTTTTCTTTTTCAACAGGTGGTGAATCTTGAATTCCAAAATAATTAAATGTTTCTGCAAAGAAATGCTATTTTAATTTTCACATAAACTACAGCTTACAAGTCAAATAAGTTATTTATGAAAAAAAGTTTAAAATAAACACATTATACACCACTTTTTTGTATCCCAGAAGCTTCGAGCTTACCCAACATTTTGAAAATTAGAAGTATTCTTCATTTTGATCACAAAAAAGGATAGTTGTTGAACCAAACCAACCAGAAATTTATTCACTAGCGATTTCATTTGTGACAAGCAAAATAAATTTATTACTTACAGAAAAATAAACAGAGAATTATTGTTTAGCATTTTTTTTCCTTGATGCAGTATTTATTTAAAAAAAATTCTTTTGTCCTCTGTTAGACCACTGGTTTGAAGTACCATAACATTTTTAACCAAAGACACAACAAGGGACAGGCTAAGAAGTGTGACGTATGTATTTGTATATCTGAATGTGGCACCCTAGCTGCTAAACAGATATTTTTTTTTTTTTTTTATAATTCTCTTTTCGTTTGAAAGGAGACTCAAACAAGAGTGTTCTTGGCTCAGTCGCATCTTTATGGTACAAATATTATTTGGAATATGGTTTCAATATTTCAAACTTTGGTTTATTACCACATTTTAATATTTATTTTTGATGTCTGTTTCGATTTTTTTTCTATAACTTGAGTCAATATCTTCACAATGTAACTCTTACATCATTAAGAGTACACTAATGCTCCCACCTTTAATAAAGTTGCCAGTGTAAATACAGCAGAACTGCAGAAGTGATGTCATGCACTTCGTCTGAACAAACTTCAGTGAGTCTTCTGTGGGGTGTGGGTGGGAAACTATTTTTGAAGAAAGTATCTACGACTTTTTTTTGTTTCCCTGTTTGAAATCTGATCTGATAGGACATAGTTACAGAGCAAGTCAGGGAACCTTGCAAAATGGTTTTAAACACACTTTCTAACCAGGTGCTCCAGGCAGGGCTGTCTAGAGCCAAGGTCTGACCCTTGTCAGTTCAGTCACTGAGCTCCCCTTTTCCCATAAAATTTACAAAAGTTACACTGCTCTAATTCCTAGCCGGCTCTCCATAGGGTCGGACCCCTAGCAGGGCCGTCGCTAGCTGAAATATCTGGGGGGGTGTTGAGAATTTGGCGGCCCTGGGCTCATCATATAGGGCGGTAAGGGCAGTGGCGTATATAGGTTTTTATTTCGGAGGGGGCCCATATAATCAAGCTTAGCTCCCCCCCCCCCCCCCCCAACTTTCTTTTTTTTCGCTATTACTGTAAGACAGGTAGAAATTTTCAAATTGAATTGAAATATTGTAATTTTTGGAAAAGATAGAAAATTACGAAGTTTTAGATTCCCTCCAAACCTTTTTTCAAAATTGAAATTATTTATGCTACCTTTCATGATGTTGGAGGATCAAGACTCCTCTGGGAAACTTACTGAAACTTAAAAAATTCTAAACACGCAATTTCAGGCTATCTTTAGTGACGTTAAAGGAGTTGAGAAGATTTGAGGCATCTCTCCTGAAATATTTTGACACTGAAGCACAACTCAGGATATGAGTTGAAAAATCATCTTCTTTTCTTTTGCTCTATCACGAAGCACAACTTCATGACAGAGTAAAAGAAAAGAAGATGAGTTTTTTTTTTTTTTTTGAACAGAAGTCTCTTTTAAGTTATTTTTGGGAAGTAAAAGTTCAAAGACCCTCCCCTGAAAGATTTTCGATGTATAAATGCGCAATTTCGCGTTCTCTTTGGAGACATTAAGAGACAAAAAGTGGTTAGGGATCTCCCTCCGAAAATTTTCAAAATTGAAAGCGCAAGCCATCTTTACTTTAGACCATCTTTGGTAGTAACGTTAGCAAAGACTCTCTCCCGAAATGTTTCGAAATTAATGTTTTAAAAACGTTTTTATTTAGGTTATCTTTAATACCGTCAAGAGAAGAGGCAGGATTCGGGCGCTGTGTCCCGAAATTTTGCGGCATTGAAGCTTCAAGAATGCCATTTTAAGCTCTTTTTTTTGAAACTGAAGGTTCAAAATTTTACTTTTAGCAGAGGTGCTCATTACTCCCAAGAGCAAATACTTATCATCCAATAATTCCACGAAGATCCCTCTAAAAACGAGCCCACGTGTGGCTCTAGAGCCACACGTGAAAGAAAAAGAAAATAAAAACTTTTAAAAACGCCCCTTAAAAATAATTCAATAGCGCCGCTTACGCCATGATTCTTGATAGGAACAACTGCTTTTAGGCTTTGTCTGACAACATTTAGGATAATAAAAGGATTTAGGGACTCTTCCGGAAATTTTTGCACACAGAGACTGTAATTCGGGAGCTCTTTCTTTTCTAAAAACACATTTTAGAGCTAAAGACTATAGAAAAGTAAGGGGGATATCAACTACCGTTAACTATTTGAATTTTAAATCCCTAAAATATCATTTGAGGCAATGTTTGACCAAGGTATTGAAGACGAAGCGAGAAAAGAACTCTCTTCCGAAAATGTTTGGATATTAAAGTCTTGAAACTGCAATTAAATTACACGTTGTAAAAGTGAAATTTTAAGATCTGTTTGGACTCTTTAAAGGGGTCATGAGCCTTCTTTGAATTCATGCTTGGCGGATATACGGGCCTCGACTTCCTACCCTAAACCCGCCACTGAGAGGCACTCTATTCTTTAATTTCACCACTGGTAAAGAGATTGAAAATTACGTGCCCCTTCTAGTTCGGCTGGCTTGGACTTCAACCTCTTTCCGATTTTTTTTTTTTTTTTTGTTCAGCTGAAAGCTTGGAAATTATTTGTGAAAAAACTAAAACCGAAAATGATTGCACTTTATTTTTTGCCACCAAATTTCTTGCTGGGAGAAATACTCACTCTTTATTTTAAATTTCTTGCCGGGGAGGAATGATTACACTTTATTTTAAATTTATTGAGTGTAGCGTTATTTTAAAAACTCTTATTTCCTGATTGACTAGAAAAAAAGGGAGAATGAGAAGAAAGAGAGAAAAGTAATTTACTGACTAATAATCTACATGTGTTGAATATTTTTCATTTCAAGATTTCTATTCAAAATGATTAGGATTTTTTCTATGCATTTTCTAATTGAAATATCTTCATTTTCCTAAGACACGTTCTTTTTTCTCTTGAGTTAAGCGCAACTGCCCCCTGACCCTCTTGGGTTGCACCACTGCCTGGTACCATCTAACGAATTATTATTAGCAATAATTATTTATTTATATATTTCAAGCTAAAAGTATGTAAATAATTTAAGAGCAAACTTAAACCGAATAATAATAACTACCTTTATTCAAAAAAAAAAAATCCGAATTTTTTTTCGGATGGGGGGTATAGGAGGGAAAGACCCTCCGGGGCCCTCCCTTATACACACCTTTGAAAACAATGTTAATAGAGAGTGCTTTTTTCTTAAGGATTTTTTTTTTTTTTTTTTTTTTGAGCAAACACGAACCGAACACCTACTTTTGAAAAAATCTTTCTAGATTTCGGGGGGGGGGGGGCTCAGCCCCTTCCTTAAATACGCCCTTGGGTGAGGGAGATAGCTTCCCCCGAGCTTTGAAATCTAATATTTTTTACAAAGGTGGAAGGTGGACGCAATTTTTGTTTTTTTGATTTTTTAAAATATAAGATTTGGCGGCCCTCAGCATATTTTTTTTTTCTCTTATATTGCATCGATCTTATTGAATTATCTAAATATAATTTGATTTGTTTTATTAATTTAACTAATTTTAGTTACAGAGGTTCGCATACCTTTTAACACTAGAACCGCGGAAGGGGTCAATTTGACCCAAAGCGAAGTTCAATTTACCACCACGCAAAAAGTATGAATCGAAGAAACAATTCCTTTTATGACTTTTACTTATTTGAGGTGAAGAAAGTTTTTCCAGATTTAAAAAAATGTGGCATTATTATTTTTTCAGTTATTAGCACTTATACCTAGAACCGCGGTATGGGTCAATATGACCCCCGAGAAGTATTAAAGCACAAATGACTAAAAACGTACATTTTTTGTAAAAAACTGTAGTATACTTCTTCCTTAGCTAAGAATTTTTGAAATGGTATACATAGGCAGTAATTTAGCAGAAGAGGGGTTAGTTAGGGGGGGACAATTCCCCCCCCCCTCCTCCAACTAAAGACAATTGATGCTTTTGCATATAATTCGGTGCTGTTTTTGTTTTCAGATAAAATTTGTATTCAGCACGCACTGTCCCCCCTTGAAAAATTAGAAATAGAGGCGGGGGGGGGGGGGAGTTAATTTGCCAATTCGCTGTGACTGAAACATAAGCATTTTGATCTGTTGGTTTTGAGCACTATGATTGGTTTAAAACTAAGGCTACGTTTGGATGCGATAAAAGAATTGCAAGGGAAATATTTTTTTCTGTAAGAAATACTTCACTTCCGTAATCAGACTGTAAAGAAAGCTATAAAATATTTAAAACAATTACCTATGAAGCATTTCTACGGTCATGGTAATGATGAAACTGTTTTAATTTTCAGCAGTTGAAAGTAAAGATTACTGGTAATGCCTAGCAAACGCTATTTTTTCTCATCAAAAAAATTATGAAAAAAAAATACTTATGTTTCAAGCAAAAATACACGTACAGAAAGAAATTTTAAAAACAAATCAACAATAACATTTAAAGAGGAAAAATTGTAAGTTGACAAAGAGGTGAGAGTTTTGAACTTCTTTCAAATTAAACAAAGGATACGATTTTTGAAGGAAGAAGGGGGCCAGCACACAATACAACACTCAGTATTATCCACAAAATTCCTTCAAGTGTTTTTATTCTTGTTATAAAGAAATTAATACTGTGCAGAAAATGAAACATATCAGCAGCTGAATATAATTGTAACTAAGCGAAAAGGCATCCCGTAAGAGCACACACACCGCAAATCACTGGTCCTAGTGTACTTATAACATCAGAAGAAATAAATAATTTCATATCAATTTTTGACGTACCAAAAATATTTCTTGCGAAAAACCTCCAACTTCATAGTTTGGGGCCAAAGAAATACAGAACATATTTTTTCCAGAACGCATTGCTAAGAAACTAAGTTCATGGAATGATGAGGTGTTTGAGCTTTGACATGAAATAGGAGCAGCTTTTATGTAGTATTTTGCACCTTGATGGCAATCTATTATTTGGCTTTATGTAAAACTATAACTGAAAAATTTGCTAGTACTCATCACTTCAAGACTTGATTGGAAAATCATAAGAAAAAGTTTGTTATTTCTCATTAAAAATAAATAAATTAAAGAATATAAGTAGAAAACTCTAGTGTGTGACGTAACAAATGAAAACGACGGAAAACCACAAATTAAATGCAAACAAGACAGATTCAAAAGTCAAAACTGTAAAAATAAAACTGTAGATATCTGCTCAAAGTACAAAGTTCTTATTTTTTCAAAAAATAAAAACCATACTTTTACGTTTTATTCACAACTCAGTCTGTAAACAGTCAATTATTTTTTAAACTATAACTAACTGAGAAAACTCATCATTACTGTTTTTAAATATATCCTAACATATTGAACTACTTACTCAATTTTCCATTTTAAAATAGCAAATTTTATCTATATTTTGTTAGAGATACGTTACTATACTCAATGTAATAAAAATTTTAAAAGTACGATATTGTAATAAAAAAAAGTTGATAACTGTTGTTTTATACCAATAATTTAACTAGAATTCTTAGAAATATTAATTATTACTCTCTCAAAAAATATTTCAGTTAGCTGAATTTTTCATTGAATTACTATCTGGGGTCAAAATGACCCCTTCCGCGGTTCTAGGTATATCAAAATTCCCGCGGTTCTAGTGTTAAAGCTCTCGCACATATTTATACAGTACTTTTTTTTTCCAAACCGGGCAGCCTATAGTTTTCCGTTTACATGACCCCATGAACGAGAAAATTTCGTATTTTTCGCAACGAATATTGCTGTGAAGGAATCTTAACTATTTTTCGCGGCCCCAATTATTTATTTTTGATAAGTAATAATTGGGGCCGCGGAAAATACAGGACATTTTTTAAATTTCAGGTTTACTGATATTCTTAAGAATGTTTGAATTTCTCCTAGCAAAGATAAATCTACACAGGAAAGCGGTATTTGAACAATTTTATTATTGTAAGAATGAAGGCTTTCACGGCCAGAGTAAATACTAGTTAAGGATTTCGGGCTGTTGTGCTGTGGTCTGAATGGCTTTAATCCATACGTTTCGATCGCAACTGCGGCCCCAACTTGTACCCAAATAATTTTAACAAGAAGGAGGAAGAAGTAAAAGTTAACAAGCTTTGGCATCCAGTCATCTGTCAATCTCGAGCCGGAAGGTAGAGGGCGCTGCGTTTTCAATTTAAAATCTTGCAGCAGTTCGAAATTTTCGCATCAGTCGCCAAATTAATCAACGACACCCACTGAAGATGACCGCCGCAGTTGCGATCGAAACGTATGGATTAAAGCCATTCAGACCACGGCACAACAGCCCGGAATCCTTAACTAGTAATTTTATTATTATTATTATGGAAATAAAAATGGAATTTTATTTCTTGTACAATGTACTCTTGCTAATGTTATTTTCTCTAACAATCCTTGTACAAACTAGGTGTGAAAGAAATTACTGAAACTTACTCATTACTTCCATATCACCGGGTTTTTTGAAAGGTCCCCAACGTTCTAGAAATTCTTCACTGTATATCTAAAAATTATATGAATCACAATATAGATCAATGAAAATACTTAAGACAACATAAATTAGATTCAAAAGCAGCAAAAGAGTGAGGAGGCGGGATAGAAAATAGACATTTGAACACAAGCAAAATCGGTAGTGCATAAAATTACAAGAAAAAAATCACCTCACCAATTTAAAAGTCTATTGTAAATATTTACATCACTGACGTTAGATTGTAGACATTTGGATGTTAAGCATATATTTACAAAAAAAAAAAAAAAGAAATTGTTGCTTTAATTGCAGTTGGCACATAACAAACAAAAAAGTTCTCAACTTTCACAAAGCTATTTCAAAATTAATCAAAAGACAGAGTAAGTAGATTGAGTCCATTAAATATTTTAAATCATCTACCAGAGTTATAACATGACAGGTGTATAAATTAAATTTGTATTACACACATTCTGTTACCTCTGCATAACAAATTTTTCTAAGTAACTCTGGGTGGTTAACTACTCAGTTATATGTAAAATATTAAAGTTGATGATATAAATGGAAAAACTTATAAAAATATTTAAAAATAGAAAACATTAATTAAAACTATTTACATTTTAAAAGAAAAATTCTCACAAAATTTGGCCTTAAATTAAAACAGTCGACTTCATCTTATTTTGAACATCTTATTCCATGTTTTCATTGTTGCCAAAACTAATTTTTGTCCCCACAAGATAGAGACAATGGATGATCATACATAATTTCCAAGGCTTATCTACATCACATTCCTTTCTGAATTCTAAACTTATGCTTCTTTCCACATGTTGTCATCCACTTAATTGGTCGTTACTGTTGACAGTCATCTTCAACAAATATTTAGCGGTACATTATCACATTAATTTAAAAAAAAATACTCAATGATACTGTGTAATCAAATTAAAGCATCAATAGAGAAAAGTAATTTTTCTATGTGGTTAGTTGAAATTTTATCAAATGATCAGTTTAAAAAAGAAAAAAAAAACCTTAAAAGGAAGAAGGGCAAAAACTTTTTTTTACGCTTAGAGAATATCAATTTAGGAAGGAAAAAAATTTTTTTAACCACTCAAAAACATTGACAATGTTGGATAGTTTTCTTTAGCAATTGATTGAAACTTCTAATTTCAGTGAATAAAACAAAGAACTGGTTTTGAAATTTAAAAAAAAGGGAAAAGATTGAGTAAAAGCGTGGTAACAGCAAGGGAGAGGGTTACATTTTTTTTCCATTTAAAGGATTAAAAAAAAAAACAATGAATCAATATTAAAATTGAGAATTTTAATCAAACATTGAGCACTTGGGGGGCTCTCTCTTTGCTACAAACTACAAGTCATTAAAATAAAACATTTTAAAGCACATTGAAGGACTACCCATTTCTAGGAACATAACACAAACTTGTTATGGGCCCTGTATCTAATGGGCAATGGGTTTATTTTCATTTTCTGGGATGTGAGCTGCTCTGCCAGGAAAAAATGCTGGTATATATATATTTCTGTAGGTGTTGACCAAACCCTGATAATATAGACGAACTCGCGAACACCGTTCGCAGAAAACTTTCGAAGTTTGCAGAAAATTTTTGCATTTTGTTAAAAAAGTTATAAATTTAGGAAGTTTTCTATCTGAAATATGTCTTGATTTTGTTCATTGTGGGGCAGTAGCTTGTTACATAAGAAGCTGACACATTCATTAATCATGACGGATTGACAACCAACCTCATGGTAGAACCTGCACTTCATACAACTTGATATTTTTGTTGTTGGTAGCACTTTAGGATTCAGAAGCCCGCTTTTTTTTCTGCAGAAAATTTTAAAGAAATTATTTAAGTTTGCAGACAGTTTTAGATTTTATCTAAGTCTGGTGTTGACGGATACATACAAAAAAATTATAGTAAATAGTGTGAAACTTAACATAGTACTTAAACTCATCTTTATGGGACTTAGCAAATATTTGCAATATCATTTCACTTTTTCAACCTCTTGTGTATTAACCACAATTTAAAATTTTGCTTCCCCTATCTAACCTTTTTACTTCCTTTTACGTAGTAAAGGAAGTATTGTGATCGCGAAAAAAAAATCACTCAAATTTGAGTCTAAATTTTGATTTTGCTCACCCCCGAATGAAAATTCCTTAGTTTTTTTGACCTGTCAGCACGTGTATATGTACCTAGCAACATATAAGCAGCCGAAAATTTTTTTTCAACCACCCCCGAGTTAATTACGACGAGTTTTCTCGTGACGTCTGTATGTACGTGTGTGCGTATGTGGGTCGCATAACTCAAAAACTATATGCCGTAGAAGCTTCTAGCTTGGTATGTAGGCTCTGAGGATGGTCTAGTTGTGCACCTCCCCTTGTGGTTGCATTTGAATGTTCCCAAGGGGGTGTTTTACCCCTTTTTTGGGGTAAATCAGTGTTAATTTCAATGCAGACTCAAGTGATATGAATTGGCGCGACCACTTGGCGATATGTCGCCAAGCTTTTGGTCGCCGTTTGACGCCAACTTGGCGACATATCGCCAAGTTGGCGACAAATTTGGCGAAAAAAATATTTTTCGAATTTGGGTTCAACTTGGCGCTATTGGCGATATTTTGCGAAAAATTCACTGAATGATATTAAAATCAGCAATATTTAGAAAATTAACCATTGCAAAATATTTTTTGCATTGTTTCGTGGCAGATTAGGGGAGTAAATATTTGAATTGTTACCTTGCTCACTCCAAGCACTTTTTTTAACACTTAAGGCAACTACTAAGAAATTTACACGTAAAAGGAAGTAGTGTGGGGTCCATACCAGATTTTTTTTCTACAACTTGATCCAAATTCTTTACAATGTCATTAAGTATACAAATACTTAAAACTTTAATAAAGTTGCCACAGTAAATAGAACAACAATGCACAAATGATGTCATGCACTTAGTCCGAACAAACATAAGCAAAACTAGTACATATCACAATATGTACTAGTTTTGCTTATATATTACAAGCAAAAAAATTTAGAAATAACTATGCCACTAAAAATTAACTAAGAAATGTCACAATAAAAAAAAAAAAAAAAAAAAGAATTGTACTCACTTCATTTGGAGTCCTTTGTTCAATGAGAGAATTCAAAGACTTAAATACACCAACTAAAAAAAATTTAAGATATTGCAAAGAACGTTTCAGATGCACAAATTAATACATTAATTCTCACATAATAACGCACTAAGACTGAAACTCAAAGCAGTAAAGTAGTTTAAATTGCATAGCATTTTCCAAGTGTTTTGATTCAAAAACAGTCATAGCATGTGGTATACAAACATATGATTCAATTGCAGTAAAAACGTAACATTAGAGGGACATGACATCGAAGAAACATAAAAATCAGTTTCTGTCGGATATTTTATAGTGCAACCTTCCTCGCATTTGTGCATACATCACATTTTTTATGATTTTCTCAAAATAGGGGAGAAATGCAAAGTAACATTCAACAAGGAAGTAAGAAGCGAACGAAAACTGAAGGTATCGGGAAGTGCGCCTCCTCGACCTGCCACACCCTTTTCAAATAAAACCATTCGTGGCTGCCAGGCGCTGAGTTTGAAAACGAACAGTAAAAATAATTTTTAGCGTAAAAGACAAATAGAAATGGTTGCCAAAAAAAAACTTTGCTAGCGTTGAAAATTTAAGGAACATCAATCTTGCTTGTAAACAGCACAATCTCTCCCCTCCTCTCCCCAGCATAATGAGGGTTGAGTTTTACATGCAGATAAAAGATAACATTTCAAAAAAATGTTTGCAATTTAAAAAGTTTTTAAACATACCTTTTCAATTTCATTCAACGTATTTAAACTGTGAACTCAAAAGATATATATATTTTTAAAAAAAACATGCTTACCAGGAAAATTGCTGGATAGAAACAATTGCTGAATGATGTTCCAGAATGACAGCTCTAAATACTTTCCATACCTTTGTCTCCACTGAAAATCATTCAAAAATCCTTGAAGAACTCTATAATGCAAGTTTCGATGCTGTAGCTCACCGAATAAGCCCTCCAAATTCGTCAGAAGAAACTTCATCAAATGATCAGCATTATCATTCAGATTAGTAGTGGAGCAAAATGTATAAAACTTCGTCAGCCAGTAGCAGATCTTCTTCTGAGTGATTATGATATTTTTATTAACTTGCCACTTCTCCAAAACTTCAATATATTTGTCCGTTTCTATCTGATCAACTCTGATGACTTCCAAATAATATAGATCATTGCTCCGATCGTAAGCACCTACAATACATTGCGAATGGAAACGCACAAAAGCAACTTCAATTTTTTTCACTAGAGTTTTGCTTTTAATTTTTCTGGTGATGATACCAAAACAGAAATTTTGGAGGGCTGTATAATACAAGAAAATTTTCTCTAAGCTTAGATTTACGTCTTTTTGTATCTCACTTATGTCTGACTGGCAAGCCCAGTGATAAGTGAGAAGCATCAGTTCTTCCAAGGAGTAATTAGAAAAACTTTGCCAAACCTTGTTTCTTTTAACTTCAAATTTTAAATTGCACCTAGACGAAAAAGAGCACCATTATTACTGAAAGTGTAGATATATGTCAGAAACAAGCATTTCTTTCTTAAATCAAAATAAATTTTACACACTAATTCAATGGATCAAAATTTTAACAGTAAAATTGGAACTATGGCTATTTTATTTTAACTTAGCTAATAATACAACATTTGAATTTGAAAGTTACAATGTTACTTGTGGTGACTATGTTAATTATGAACTTTGATTTCTTCTCTGAACCTTGATTTCAAGTATATATATATATATGTACAGTAGATTAAATTAATGCTAAGTACATAAATTTACACATACATTCCAGTCTAGTTCCCATTCACAAAAAACAAGTCTAAAAAAGTTTATCTTGCAACATGGAAGTGTTTTCATGAGACATTTTACTCAAAATAACAATTTGCTGATTACAATCATTTTAACTAGACCAGGAAAAAAGCACATCCGTTCTGAATACTATTGATTAACTATGTGAAATATTGAACCATTATTTTTAACTAGCGGTACCCGCAGGGCTTTGCCCATGGTATAAAATTAATAGGTCATTTGGTAATAAATGAATATTAAAGAAAGAATACTCAATTTCAGTTACAATTCAACTATAGTTCCTTAAAACTATGATATAAAAATAAGACAAAAGAGAAAATAAGAACAATTTTGTTGCTTACAATAACCAACAGAAATCATACCAAAGTTTGAAAGAAGGAGAAAGTTTTCTTCCTTAGCTTAAAAACAAAATACATTTTCCGAAATGAAACATTTTAGAAAGAACGTTGCAATACCGCAATTTGTATGATATTTTTATAAATTACCGAGTTTCAACTCCTTAAAAACTGAGAAAATGATAGGAAAACGATTTTTTTCAACAGTTAAAATATTTCATTTAACTCATTTTAGTAAGGCTTGGAGTTTGGATAGCTACAAAAATAAATACATTTTAAAAATTATTAAGAGAAAAAGAACGAAACAAGTAAAACGTATAAAACGCAATCAGACAGACAGAAGGAAGGAAAGAAAGACAGATCCACCTTCAGCTTTATTATTAGTAGAGATAGTACAATGCAATAGTGAACAGGAAACACTTTCATGATCAGGTGTCACTTACTTATCACATGGATAACACCAGCCATCAGCGATATTTCTTTCTCTTCTAAGTACACATGTATCGCCACATGTAGAGCATTTTACAGCTTTGGGTATATATCCCCTCTCAGCAAGCCACAGAATACAGCCCAGTACACAATTTTCTTCTCGCAATCTAAACCCTTAAATAAATAGGAATAGATTGTAGTGTAGGAACATATACGCAGGAATATTTTTGCACACACACAGAAAACACATACAAAAACAGACAAAACTTAAGATAAAACGCAGTTAACAATGCTCCTAATAAAATGAGAGTACAGTAGAAGACCGTTATAATGCACACCTTGAGAACAGAAATTTTGCATTATACAGGTTTTGAAGTTATTATACATCATTCCATAGCTTTCAAAACTAGTATTTAAAACACATCTACGTATTAGTCCTTCAGAATAAATTTTAACTACAGCAATTACTAAAGCACTCTAACTATGCAATACAATACTGCCGTGGGCAGGTAAACGGCAGTATCTGCAAAAATGAGTTTTTGAGATATTTGAAGAAACACGTTTTTGATTTTCCACAAAGATCAATAAAACATTGAACTTCAAACATAGGCGATGATACTATGTGTTTATACCTATATATTTTTTGGGTAATCGGTTGAATTTTGATTTTGCAAGCGCAGAGAGAGGTAAAGCAGATACTACTGTTTACCTGCCTTTTTCACTCTAACTGTCATACAGAGTTGACTGGCAGTCTGCAGTAACTGCAAGCATGCTACTAAATGTCCAGTAGTTACATATTCAACATCATGCGGAGTAGATATGTTACTACGAAATATATTATTGCAGAGTGAATGATATGTTTTATTTAAAAATATACATAAATACCGTGTATCCATTTGATATAGATTTACTATAAACGAACGAAATATAATTAAAAAATATAATGAAACTGTGCAAAATATGAATGAAATTCATATTTTGCATGATATGAAATGTATTATGCAAAATATGAAGCAAAACTAGAAGATTCTTCAGCCACTTTTTAAAATTATTACAAATCAGTTAATGATTTGTATCTTGCATCAAAACAATAAATCCCTTTGAAAAAAATAAGCTCTTGAAATGCTTGCTGTTTTAACGATTGTTCTCATAGAACTTTTAAAAATGCAACAGCTTGGTATTAAACTGCAAAAACTATAGTCTGTTAGTATGAAAGCAACTGTAATTAAAAGAAAACAAAACATTGTAAATAAAATCATTGCATTGCTGCACTTTTATTTGTCGTCTGCCCAGTTTTGCTTGAGTATCTCTGAAATCGTGAAAATTGTTGTCTTCTAGTGAAGAGAAACTTTATTTGATAGAAAAAACAGACCGAGTAGTATCATTCTATTGCTGCATTTTTATTTATCGGCTGCTAAGCTTTTCTTGTGTTAGTTCTCGTATGTTAGCTTTTATAACTAAACATTAGCAAGAAACAACTCTATTTCATTGTTTTTAAAACACGGATACGAAAAATAAATGAAGATCAAAAAATATATAATGTCCGAGGTCTGTAAAATTCCCAACCTTTCCTTCAGAATTTATTTGGGATAAAGTATCATTACTTTCATTAAATAATGATTTTCGAGTATCGATTGCCCTCAGGGGCACCGCAATGTTAAAGTTTTGAGAGGAGGAAAGTCCCAATTCACCGAATGACTTCACAGTTTCAGAATGACAAAATACGAGCAGGCACGCTTACATACATTTAAACAGAAACGATTAGGCATCATTATAAAAAAGCACTGTTGCAATATTGTCTCTAAGCTTACCAAATTGCTCGACAAAATTTGTGAACATAGGTAATTTTTGGAGGTCACAATGACCTCCCGTGAGCTCTTATTAGGGCACCCCTACTTTCGCTCAGTTTAGTTACAAAGGAAAACGGCTTTTGCGTCTTGATGCAAGTTTTGTACAGCAATTCATATTATATTCATCCTGCAGACTTGCAGATACTGCCGTTTACCTGCCCAATGTAACGAAAAACGCAGTTACTGCTAATTACCATTGATTAAAAAATAGTTTTTTTTTGGCGGGAACCAGAAAAATTTGTTTGTACCATAAAACTAATTGAACATAGATTTCAAAAATGCAAAAAAATTTAAATCGAAAATTTTGCAATTGCCCTTTACCTGCCCGAGGCAGAATAGTTATATACTATGATTTAAAATTTTTTGTTTCACAATCAAAAGAAAGTGAACTATCCTGCACTTCAGTAAGCTTCATAATCTGCTTAAGAAATGTACTTTCAAGAGTGATCTCACACTTTTGATAACTGTTGATACTAATTTTCATTTAAAAGCTTTGAAATAAGATTTAAAGATGAAAGATAAATAACAATAACTTGCCTAAGAATTTTCATGTTTGCTGGGCAGAACAGCAAGCTTTTTCTTAAATAGAAAACTTATTGTTTATTACTTATAAAAAACTTATATTTTATTTAAGTGGTGTGGTTTATACAGAATTGCATTACATAGATTGACGTTATAAAGGTATTCTACTCAGGGTTGGGGTTTTGGACGTCAAAAACTGGTTTTGGACAGGACAGGTGGGTTTTACTGTCCAAAACTGTTGAAAACTGTCCAAAAGTGTCTTAAACTATCTAAAGCATGGTAAAAGGGTTTTAAGCTGACTAATTTCTATTAGCTGTAATATTGATAATGCATACATCTTAGTTTCTTAGTGTTAATTAGTTGTAATTAATTAAAATTTGACAATATTTAATTATATTAGTAATTTTAATTAAACATTAAAAAAATGAACAATTTACTCATAACTCCACTGCATAAAAATTTCATAAAATAGGAATTGGTAGTACTGTCAAAAAAACACTCTTGAAGCAGATAATTTGTACTACTTTTAAATTTATTCCTAATACTTTGTGAAATAATTAAATATTCAGTAAATGTTGCTGTAACATTCTCAAATGTTGTGTATCTTTTTAATTAGTTGCAAAACTGATTTTTTGCATTTAAGTCGATTATTGTACCTTTTGAACACCCTCATTTGCATCTATGTTTAAAAGAAGTTTAGCTAGCATTAAAAATAAAATAATATAAACTTATGAGAACTAATTCATTTTTTAATGAAGAATAGTAACTTCTAAGTAGCTAGATTAGTACCAGCTGAAAATCTTATATATGTTTTTATGTACATATTTAAATGTACATTATGTACATTAAATAAATTAAGTCTTAACTTCAAGTATAATTTTGTGCTTTTGATATTTGTTCAAAATATAAAATTGTACTAAAAATGTAGTTTTGGACAGTTTAGGACAGTTTTGGACACATGGTTTTTGGACAGGGTCATTCCATGTGAAATCAACAAGCCTCAAAACTTGACCATCACCAATTTCAAAAAAAATTATAGGGTTGATTACCTCTATAAAGTGATACAAAAAACTGATTTTTAAAATTTTTTTCAGCTGTTAGTTTTTTGTGTGAGACCGCTTAAAAAACGCAAAAAATGGAAAAAAAGTGAAATTTTGAACATACAAAGATTCAATTTTCTCAGCTTCTGTTGCAGCTATAGTCTTTTGTTATATGTCATTGTAAAGCTCTTTAAACAAGCTTTCAAATGATATATAATTTGACAAAGTTTCGTGATGTTAATATTTCAAGGTCACCAAAAGCATTATTTGACCTTGAATATTTCAAAAAGTGCATTCTTTAAAAATCTGAAAAAAATATATATATTACCTCCTAATGTAGTGTATATGTGGTAAAATTTGCAGAATGGGACAGCAATGGGATCTGGATGAAAAATGGAATCAACTTTTTACACTCTTACCACTTTATTGCAATGCCTATGGCTCCTGAGGATATATAATACAGAAATATTGCAAACAGCGAAATGTTATTTACAAGTGACGGTTGGCTTATTCCACGTCTTGTTTTGAGAGGTTATAAATCATTCCTTTTTCGTTTCTACTAGGGTCTACTTTCGAAATAATAGCACTTATGGGCACATTGACAACATTTTCAAAGTCTGGATAGTAGATAGAATTTGAGGGTCCATGAGGTTGCAACAGCTTGATTTTCTTCATCTGTGTCTAAGACGCACCTTAGCCACCAATATCCATTATACCTACAGATCAAGAATCCAACCATTTCTTCCATATCAAATCAATTCATTTTCAATATTGCACAATTGAACATTATAAACAGGAAGCAGAGGCTTTGAAATCCAGAAAAATGATGGCAAGAACAACACCAGGCACTCAGAGTCTTCATTGTGTAATGCCATTAAACAGGAATCAGATGCAAGTGAATGCATATTCATTTTCAACACTATAAGGATCGAACGTGCTACAACTGTCAAAGGCGATCTTGATTGCCCAGAAATGGTTGGATTCTTGATCTGCAGGTATAATGGATATTAGTGGCTAAGGTGCGTCTTAGACACAGATGAAGAAAATCAAGCTGTTGCAGCCTCATGAACCCTCAAATTCTATCTACAATCCAGACATTGAAAATGTTGTCAATGTGCCCATAAGTGCTATTATTTCGAAAGTAGACCCTAGTAGAAACGGAAAAGGAATTATTTATAACCTCTCAAAACAAGACGTGGAATAAGCCAACCGTCACTTGTAAATAACATTTCGCAGTTTGCAATATTTCTGTATTATATATCCTCAGGAGCCATAGGCATTGCAATAAAGTGGTAAGAGTAAAAAGTTGATTCCATTTTTCATCCAGATCCCATTGCTGTCCCATTCTGCAAATTTTACCACATATACACTACATTAGGAAGTAATACTCATATTTTTTTCAGATTTTTAAAGAATGCACTTTTTGAAATATTCAAGGTCAAATAATGCTTTTGATGACCTTGAAATATTAACATCACGAAACCTTGTCAAATTATATATCATTTGAAAGCTTGTTTAAAGAGCTTTACAATGACATATAACAAAAGACTCTAGCTGCAGTAGAAGCTGAGAAAATGGAATCTTTGTATGTTCAAAATTTCACTTTTTATCCATATTTTGCGTTTTTTAAGTGGTCTCACACAAAAAACTAACAGCTGAAAAAAATTTTAAAAATCAGTTTTTTGTATCACTTTATAGAGGTAATCAACCCTATAATTTTTTTTGAAATTGGTGATGGTCAAGTTTTGAGGCTTGTTGATTTCACATGGAATGACCCGCCAGGACGGTTTAAACCGTGGTTTTTACCGTTCTGTCCAAAACCTTGCCAATCCTGATTCTACTGCACAATAAATAATGATGCAGAGCAACAATAATTAAGTCATTTTCGGAGCGATTTCAAAAAGTGGCTGTTTAAAATAAGAACAAAAGTATTATTTAACATTCAATTGGACAGTGTCAACAGCTCTTTTAAATAAAAATTTAGTCACAGCAAAATAGCATTCACTGAGATGCTGGACACTATATAAGGGTCCAATTATTTCATTTCTTTTTTTTTAATCTTGCAATAACGATTTAATAAGCAGGGTGATGCTAAACCATGTGTCAAAAATGTAAAGGTGTAACCTATAGTGGCGCAGCAAAAAAGGGAGTGGGGTAAAAACACCACGCAGGGGTCACTTTTTTGTTCCACTATAATAAGAATAAAAAATGCATGATAAGAGAGAGCACGCAAGCATGGTGATAGCTAAATCTTATTACAAGTTGTTGCCAACATGTATAAATGCTATTTAAGTCAACAATATATTGCCTCATTGGGCACTATGTGTCCAATGCATTATTAGCGTTTTAATAAAACCTGGAGCTCTTTCAATGTGGATTACAATATAAATTTTTAACTTCAAATTAAAAAAAATATATATATATATATTACCTATTATGAATTTATTTTGTCCAGATATCATGGCTGAATTTTGAAGTTAGGTTTTAACAGGAGATGAAATACATAGAGTAGGTAGAAAGGATATGTAAACATATTCACTATTTATTAACTTTCAACATTTTAGTACTTTGCTAAAGCTTTTTTTCTAATTTTTGCTTTTTTACCAAAGAATTTTTAAGCTTAGCTTAAACCTCATTATACACACAAAGCCTGAAACTGGCAAATGCTAAACAGGTCACAAATTTATAACATAAAGACAATTTTATACAACACTTGAGGTTTTAAAAAGGAAAAAAGTTGCAGTCTGTAGTTGTAATACACACATTGATATGACAAAGCTGCAGTCAACGTAACATGGCTCATCATTGTAACCATCAGCGCAATGTCATTCCAACACATGTACGACAGCTGCAGAGAACATATTTCAACTGCTTTTAACTTTTTTCAAAAACTAAAATGTTGAGTAAAATCAAGATGAATGAAAAGTTGTTAAATTAAGAAAATCCCATTAATAAATTCAAAGCCCTTCCGCACAAGTTTTTATTTAAATTAAAGCACCAAGATAATCTGGATTTGTTAATTAGTCCATTTACAAGAAAAAAATCTTTATGTCACCAGATTGGACTCCACTTAGTCCTATTATCTTCACATCAATAACACCCAAATGCAAAAGTATCTGCATCAGATATTAACAAAATTTTGTGCCATAAAAACCACAAAAAGGAGCAACATATATATCCAATACACTACCAACTCGCCTATTCCATCCAAGGACTGCAGTTTCGTGCTTATTGGCACTCATCAGACTAGAATAAGAAGTAACCGAGCTGGAGGCAGAAATAATCTTATAGAAGCAAAAACTGGCAGCTAATGTATTACCAGCTTTTTGGCTCTCTTTGCTTCTATAATACTGTTATTCACAAACACGAATAATCCTTCAATGTTGCCACTGTTGAAGATTATCCCAGGATTCGCACGAAATCGTTATTCACAATCGCAAAAGGAAGATTATTCCTGCCTACAAACAGCGAAATATAGCCTCGAATCTGAGCCGCCAATTTTGGCGGTTTAATTCCGCGATTATACTCTCCACCACACGTTTTACATGTAGGAAAAGACAAACATGGCGGATATGATGTTTTTATTTTGAAATATCCCTCTGATTCTGAACTTTTCTTGCGAAAATAGCCTGTAATATGCATCTTAGGACGAAAAAGTAGCGGTAGAAAAATTCAGAAACATTTTTAAGAACTGAATAGATTCTTGGTGGCCCAAGATGGACGCCGTTGAAATTTCTCACTTACAGTGAGTTTTTAATTGATTTAAGTACCTTAAAATTAATATTTTTGAATGAATTTTTTTTTTGAAGATGCAGTTTACCAAGATATATAACATACATAAGTTGTGGAAAGCTCTGATGGTTAGAAAAAAATATAAAAAATAACAAAGATCTGTCTGCTTCCGGAAAACATTAGCTGCCATGATGGGCGACTAGGAATCCTGGGAATGTCGTCAACGTCACCTGATCAAAAGCCGCCAATGAGAGAAGCTTTTACATCTGTGTCTAGAAAATCTCTCGATTCATCTATCCGAGGTAGGTGAATAAGAACGGTGGCCTGATCCGCAACAGATGATAGATCAATCCTGGAATTATTCCGCAGCCAATTCGTGATTGTGAATAAGACTGTAAGAGAACTAGCTGGGTACTCGGCTCTGCCCTGGTTTCTGCCTTTGTAATATGTGTTTCAGAGAAACTGATTCATAGTGTTTTCAATATTAAAGTGTACATCTATATGCATAAATGGCTACTTCTGTAAACAATGGCCGTTTTTCTGTCTGGATAACTTAAAAAAACTGCATTACACACCCTAAATACAAATGCAAGCTACAAATAATGTTTAGGTAAGTAGGAATTGTTATAAGCTTGGTATATTAAAATAAACATATATTTACAGTATCAATCATACTGGGGTCAACCATTTCCAAATATTGCACGTTAAATAAGTCCCATTATTACAGTTTCTATCCTTGTGACTCCATTTGTGAAAACTCAATTGATAAAAACATCTGATGCGATTAACACTTTCCATTTTCTATGTGTTGCCAAAATTCCCGTTAGCGATTATTGGTATAGATGAGTATAAAAATCCTAAGAAAGCAATAAATTTCATACTTACTCCAGAGAAGCCTTAGTTCAAAATTTTCATCATGATTACTATTAATATTGTTGTTGCGAGACAACCAAATTTTGCAACAATGGGTTGAAAATTCAATCATTTAATGGGGAAATGACATGAAATTTACTGTTTTCCATAATAACTTTTTTAAACTAAGCTTTTTAGAAATAAATTATAGCTTATCCTGCTCCCTGTTACTGTAGCTATCTACGGAGAAAAAATGGTTAAAATCGGTCCAGTAGTTTGGAAGATTACCCCGGACATACATACAAAAAGTAGTCATTCATGTATATAGATTTCTGCCTCCAGTTCAATTGCTTCCTATTAGAGGCTGACGAGTGCCAATAAGCACGAAACTGCAGTCCTCGGATGGAATAACCGAAGTAGCGGTGTATCACATATTTCTGCCTTAGCCCTGGCTTAGGGGCGGGAACTTACTGCTTTATACAACTTATATATATTTAGCTACATACTTAGAGATAGGGCTTCTTCTTTACTATAAGATAATGTGCCATATGTTTTGACTTGCAGAAGAGCTTCCATAGAAACTGGCTTTCTTCCAGATGGTAAAATAGGAATTGTGTCTTGCAAAAACCTTATTGTGAATTCAGTAACAACTTTCTGTAACGCTTTCTGTTTCTGTATAGCTTGCAATCGTTTACTTTCCTGCAAATTTTTTGAAAAAACAGAATGATTGAACAGAATCCCACAAATAACTACATTACAAAGCAGCAAAACAAAAATATTGAACAATTGCTTTTTGTGACATATCATAACTTTCAGATAAACATTCATTATTATTATTCATTATTATTTTTCATTTTATTTATTTAGTTCTATTAAATTGGAATCATTTAAATAAAATTTTATCAAATAAAAAAGAGAGGAAATTTGGAGATAATTACCATAACAAGTTATTATTATTTGTTTGTGAAAGCTTTAAAAGTACACTATTACTGTCATGCTGTTTATAGAGAAATCGTAACAGCAAATTTATGGCTGTATCGTAACAGCTTCAATTCCCCTTCTACATCCATTATTCGACTTTTTAACAAGTTCAGAGTTATAGCAAACATTTTAATTGGTTCTTTGGACCTTTATAAACAGGACCTGACTGTACATGAATTTTGATAACAGTGGTAGGCATATTTTCCACAATCTTAGTGAAGTCCAAAGTGACAAACTTTTTCTCTTTAACAAACGAAAACATTACAAAAATAACATTCGC